>JAEIIF010001973.1:0-19844 GCA_018874455.1 Drosophila trapezifrons
TTCACTGCGTTGCAAACTTCTGACTAAAATTATAATACCCTGCAAGGGTATAAAAACGACTTATTCGATCGATCTGAAACTTGCAGGAAATATTCCTGAGACTTAAAGATAACTTCCGGAATAACCGTTTTTTCGTGACAGTGTAAAACTACCTTAATAATTGACTTTGAAATATAAATTATGTAAGCAACCCTCGCCAAAATGTAAATCAAGGAAACCCCGTCTCTCTCTCTCTCTTTCTCTCTCCCTTCCTTCACAGGCAGCTAAAGCTGTCCAGAGCAAGCTGCCAAAAAGGATTTGCGATTTTGTGACCTTGAGGCTGCCAATCAAAGACATGACTATATAGTTTTCACACAAGCACGCAGCACACTGTGTGTGTTTTTATGGATTTTTTGTATGTTTTGTTTTTCATGAGAAAATATATGGACCACTTACAGTTTAATGAGCAAACAAAGCAAGCAACAACAACAACAGTATTGGGCAATTAAACGGCCAAATTGAAATGACAAAAGATTTCACTCCAATCGCCAAAGCGGAGAGGCGAGGAGCACAGAAGAGAAGTGAAGAGAAAAGAACACTAAACAAGTCGTTGACATGTAAAGTGACAATTGCAATTACAATAAACATAAAAGTAAAAGTGGAAACGAAATGGGAAACTGTTTTAATTCGGATTTTTAGCAATAAAGATATGTGCAATACCAGCAGGAAATACAAAAGTTATATAAATTCCCAGCAACAAGTGCGCATGAGCCAGCGATTTATTGGAAAATGCACTCAAGTTTATCTAAAAAAAAATAAAAACATTTGGGTTTTTTCAAGAAGAAAGGGAAAAAGCAATACATCAAAGCTAAGAGAGGAGAACTCTCTTAAGCTCCGCTAACAGCTCTTTCAACATTTGAGCTTGACGCTTCTGCGGCCTCATGCTCATTCTGTCAACGACGCTCGCGCGATACGCACGCAGTAACTGTAAAAGCTGTCAGCGGCAACTAAGAAGAAATCCACGAAAATAAAATATTAAAAACAATTCGGTACTAAGATTATTACGTGAAATACAAGGAAATTTCTCATAAAACTCCGGAATTTGGTTCCAAAATAAAACATACAAAAGCACCGCGAATCGTTATTCCGAGTAAAGGCAATGGACTAAAGGTCAACATTTTCTAGGCGATAAAAAACGAAGCATGCCGCCATACATACGATTATATATACTACAAGTGTACCCAGCAATCAACAGAGAATGGAATTAAAACAAGAGCTTAACTTAGTACTCGCAACTCAGTGAATCAAGTGCTTCTCCCTCGAATATCAAAAAATCTAAATTTGTAACTCAAGTCACGCATTAGACCTGAATAATTCGGCTTAGTCACTTGCAGTTTTCTATTCCAGTTAATTATGTAAACAATCTAAACGAAATCATTGTCTATAATACTTCAAATAACAATAAAAGCGACAATTTGTAATCAAGTTTTACCAAACCAAAGTTCACTAACTATCGAGATTCTTCTTAAGTGGAATTAATTGTATAATCACAATTAGTGTTTATAATATGTGAAGAATTTAAAATAAAGCTCATACATTGTTCGTATAATTCCTAAATGGTTTTGTCTGTTTTATAACCAAAGTTTATAGCTCCCATAATCTGTTTAATCAACAAAAGTTCCAGTATGATTCACTGGAATTTGAATAAAAATATCACCAGACCTAAATCTGTGATGAAATGTAATTGTTCCAACAACACCAAGTGGATGATAATATAATAAATAAAAGTGTATTATTTTTCGAAAAACTCCTTAAAAAAAAAAGACCAATAACAATTATTAATGTCAATCAAACTTTAGTCACTAAAGTTTAGTGCAAGGAAAATGAAAACAATAATCAAGAGAAAGAGCAACTGAAATTACAAACTGATAAGATTAGGAATAACGGCTAAACATTGGAGAGATTAAAGACGAGAGAGAGAGCGAGAGATAAAGGAGCCGACAGGTTTGGCGCTTGGGTGGGAAGAAGACAGCGCCAGATGCGGCACGCAGCCGTGAGAGACTAACTCCCACTCTCTCCTGCTCTCCCACTAGGCCCCTCTCTCTTAAGCACACAAGCATGCAGTGGCGTGGAAAGATATTTCTCAGAGGCTTTAAAATATTGTAATGCCGAAAAAATATATTTTACCTAAAATATAAATCAGATTATTACAATAATTTCTTAAGGGGTATTATACCTCAAAAACTATGCCCCTCCTGACTACGCCACTGCACGCACGCACACCTGTTCAGGCAGTTCGCTGCATTGGTTCGCGATTTTCTCATTTGCTCATTTAAGAGCCAGCTTGCGAGTGGAAAAGTTCGTGTGAGCGGAGTGAGCAACTTGCGAAAATAAATTTTATAACTTTGTCAAAACTCAATACAGCCGGCAAACCCAATTAAAAAATATATAAGCCAACAATTCCAAGTGAAAAGTGAAAAATAAACCCGAAAGAAACCACACATGCCGGACGAAAATTAATATAAATCTATTTTCAGCTTGCAAAATACAAAGAAAATGAAATGATATCCACAAAATAAACACAAATATCAAAAACAAACCTTACGAAACCCAGTGAAATCGAGAAAAACAAAAACAGAAGGCACAGCGCCAGCGAATAAACAAATAATAAATCATAATGCACGTGTATTACAAATTTGGATTACTGCTGATATTCTTGCTAAGCGTAAGGTAAAAATCCATTTCCAATAAATATTTAAAGCGAGAAAAGCCCGAGGCGATTTCATTGCTAAAACAATAATCTGAAATTCCTATTCGGAAAGTGATGCAGGGTTGGTATTATAATAATGCTAAAAGAGAGAAACCCCCGAAAAGGGGAGGAATAAAGTAAATAAAATCAGAGTACAAAGTTTCCATTGAGAAACATTCAAAAGTGATTAATTCAACTCGAATCGAAACAACGACAGGTGAACCCGTAAAACGGGACTTTGACCCTCTCACCGCTTGAGATACCAATGCCGAACTGAACGGAATGCTCACGCAATTGAGTTATAAAATAATAGCAAACTTTTTATTGATAGACCTCGGCAACAGCTCCCCTAATTGCATGAGTTTACACTCTATACCTAAGCGTATCGCGATCGCATAATCTGATAAAAATACTAACAATATGCGCTTGGTCCGATAATTTATACCATTATTCCTTATCAAGTTTGTTTGGTCATTTAGATTCGCTTTGAATTGCTAAAAAATTGGAGGGCACGAGAATATCGTACCATTGGAAATAGCACAGAAATTTACAACTGTCTCGGTTTTCCTGTTGTTCGCAAAGAATTTATGACTCAGATTTGGATTAGCCCCGCTTCCTATTTAGGTTGGGTACACAGAAAAAAATTATAAATAGAAAAATAATGTGTAGTCTTTTGAACATTAAGTTGTGATTTTTTATTATAAACAACATATAGAAAACAGATACTGACTTTTCTTGAAGTCTGCAGAAACTTCTTCTAGCTAAATAAAGGTAGCTTAAAGACCTATTTCATATCATCTTAGTAGTGCCTTAATAAAAACTCTTATTTCTGTGTAGCGAACAACTTTTGTCCTATTGATTTTTGGGCCTTTCCTCCTTTTCCTTTCACTTCAAATTAAATCGCCCAAAGTAGAGTGCTTTCAAGTGGCGCATCCAATTTTGCCTCAAGTAGTCAAGGGAATTAACTCGCAAGTTGAATAGGTCGTCATGCTTAGTTACAGTTTACGGCGATCTTTCGCAATAAAGATAAACTGCCGTTAACTGAAGCCTGAAGGCAATTGGGTAACGTTCGATTTTAATATCTTTATTAACCGGTAGATATGTAGCGATACTATCCATTTCTTGTCACTACTGAACAGAACCGAACATATAAATTCCGTATAAAATCGTTTATACTGCCTAATTTAGCACTTTTATCGCCTGCCAAGTAGCTTCAAAAGTCATTGAAACTTCACTCAACTGTCACGCAATTGAAGAGACTTCTAAATGGCATTTTTAAGACGCACTTGAACTGCTGTTCCACCCATATTCCCCCCCAACTAGATCCGAAGTCGCCAAAGCAGGATAACGAACGATTTAGAATCAGGCGAGTCTGAATCACAGAAAGCTAAAAAAAATAAACAAAAGGCAAAAGTGAGAGTAACGAAAACGTAAACTTAAAAACCGGTCAAGTTGTCTCTTTTGCCATGACGTAAACGGGTTTCGACTGTCTCGTTTTTACAGCCGTGATTATACAGTGCATCTCAGAAATATAAGGCGATTTTTAAAGAGCATTTATAAGGTTGTCAACATGTGATTTAAGAAACTGGTCTTTAAATTATAGAAACTTTTTAGTTTGAAGTCTATTTGTATTAAAATATTTACAGATCTTAAAACTGAACTTCATTTCAGTAAATTCCTTAAGAATCTGTGATTTGTTTTTAAATAGAACCATGAAATAGCAATAGTAATAAATATTTTTACAGAGGCCTTTTATAGCCTTGCATACTAGTTTATAAACTCTTTCTTCACCTTAAAGAATGACCTATTCATTTGTCCACAGCTGTATGTAGAGATACGTAAGTTTTTCAACATATGTACATATATTCATTCATGCTCTCTGACGGACCAAACATAAACAAAAGCGTTTAATGATAGTGGGGAAACCGGAGACGCCGACACGGGCAAAATTATCACGAATATGTGTGCTTGAGAGCGAGGGGCGATGTCGTGGCGATGGCTATAATAAAATGGGTCAAGAGCGTTTTCAGGACAAATTAGCGAGGTGTGTTCGCCTTCAAGACACGCATGATGTAAGCGCGTTCTGCTTAGAACTGCCAATCTAAAGCCAAATATTGACATTGTTTGGGGTTTTTGGTAAAACGACTTTACAAACTTGACAACTAATTGCTGTATAAGTAATGTGTTTAAGTTTGGAATTTAATTGTTTGACATTTTTAGGGTCATTGCCTTTCAAAGTAATGTTTTTTAGGTCTTAAGTAATATTTATCATATTTTTCAACATTTTAAATAACGAGACTTTATTGTGTTGCTTTTATTTTTCAGCATTAGCCACACAAATGCCGCTCCAGCGGGCAGTGAGGAGGCAAAAGCATTGCCCAACACCGATAATGATTATGACTATGACGATGATGACTACAGCGACGAAACGACGGACAAGGAAGCGCCGGAGACGGCAGAAAATAGACTGATGCCACAATTATCCTCCTCATCGACCACAACTACATTTCGACCAATATTTAGTAAGTCGCAAGTCCAATCATCCTATAATCCTATCCCTAACTTGAATTTATTCTTTTATAGATATACCACGACGCAGCAACCATGTCCTGGAGCCCAGTTGTCCGCGCAACTGCCTTTGCTTGGAGGACTTCAAGTATGTTCAGTGCACGAACGGCCATTTAACCCATGTTCCCCTGGATATGCCCAAAACGGCGGCCATTATCGATTTGAGCCACAATGTGATTGCCGAACTGAGGCCGGAGGATTTCGCCAATCTCTCAAGAGCGGTGGAAATCAATCTAAACCACAATTTGATCAGTCACATAGACAAGGAGGTGAGTTTGCGGAATTCTAACATAATAATAAATAAATAATACTGATGTACTCATTTTTCAGGTCTTCCTAGGCCTGGAGCGTTTGCAGCGACTGCGGCTGGTCAACAATCGTCTCACCAAGATCGATCCCGACACCTTTGCCGCCGCCAAGGAGTTGTTATTGCTGGACTTGAGCAATAATACGATTACCCAGCGACTGGACGGCTCGTTTTTGGACCAACCGGATCTAATCGAATTCAGTTGCTCCAACTGCAGCTGGACGGAATTGCCGGAGCAGACGTTCGAGAACATGAGTGCCCTGCAAATACTCCGTCTGAACAACAACGATTTCAAACAGGTAAGCAATCGAGCGCCAGAGTTATCGCACTATCGTTGGTGACTGTTGCTCCCACTGCTATCGTTCTATCGATAGTTGGCGCAGCCCCAAACACAGCTGTGCGTGCTCCCCTGCATCATATAGTCGTCCCACTCTGGCTCACACTTTGCTTTTTCTCTTGACAGCAAATCAATACGAGAGCTTTCACGCCGCTAAAAAATTTAATTAAACTGAAGCTGCCGGAGCTGGACCAACCCAACATCGAGGAGCTGTGCAACTTGCTCAAGTCCATTGACAACATCAGCTTCCGGCACTTTGATGTCAGCTGCTACGAGCTCGTTTTGGGCACCTCCTTCAACGAGAGTCTGATTACGGCCACGGATCCGCCGTTCAAGCGGATTACGGGTCTGCCCACAGTAGCCACCAGCACAGCGAAGCCAGCCACCGCAACTCCAGCACCGCCACGAACTGGTAAGAGCTGTTCAAACAATGGTGGGATCATATTAATACTGTCTATCTCCCCTAACAGCAACTCGCAATCGGGGCAAAATGGCC
Source organism: Drosophila trapezifrons (assembly GCA_018874455.1). NCBI lineage: Eukaryota > Metazoa > Arthropoda > Insecta > Diptera > Drosophilidae > Drosophila > Drosophila trapezifrons. The sequence goes on from JAEIIF010001973.1 coordinate 6,437, forward strand.
AACAGCACGGAGCTGGTCAAGGCCGGAATTTTGAGTTCGGTGACCGAGAGCGGCAGCGGGGCCAGCGTGGAGACGTCCACCGACAAGGAGAAGCCCTACCAGGTGCCCATTTCCCAGGATACCATCAACACGCTGCTTATCTGTGAGTAAACGTGGTCTAAATTCAACTTTTAGAGCTCCGACTAGCTTGTTCTTACTTATTATAAGAAAGTTACTGGAGTCCCAAGCTACATAGACTAATATTCCCTTCTATTTTCCAGGCATCATGACTTTGGCCGTGATTGGCATTATCATTGGCCTCATTTGCCGCAAGGATATTGGCGGCATCAAAACCAAATGCTGCCGCACTAACAAACCAAAGGAGCCAAAGGATCAGGTCCATCCCACTGAGGAAATACCATTAAATAAGCTAGCCTAAGAGAACTTTCCAAAACAGAAGAAACCAAGAAGAAAAGAATCCTATCCTCCAGTTTTGAGAACAAACAAATTCCATTTTGCCGGCATTTTTGCTAGATTATAACTAGATCTAATTGGATAATTAGTTAACTACTATGACGTCAACCTAATTGTAGTTTCTTCTCCATTGTTCGTTCGCCCGTACAACCACCAGACACCACCAGGAAATGAATTCCCAATCCTTTTGTTAGGTTCTAGTTGTTAGTCGGAGTAGGTTAAACTGCCTGCCTAGTCGCTTAGCGTTCTTTTTCGGGAAATGGGATCCCAGGCACACCACACACACCAAAAACATAAGCACACACGCACACACACACACTCCTGGCTCTGTTCTAGGTTTAGTTTCAATAAGAATTTCCATCGCAACACTTAAATTAATGTAACACCTAGATACTTTAGTTCTTAGAGCTGTCTTTAGCTATATAGACTTTTGCCAAAATACAATAAAAATAATTATTGTAAATAGTAAGCAATGGGAAATCTGTTTTATTGATTATTAAACAATCCAAGTTATCTTAAAAGAGATAACCTTATCTTATATATGAGAATTATTACCTAAGTGGATGAAGCCTCGTTATCTTTGTTTACTAAAACCAGAAACTTGTCTGGACCATTGGATAACACCCGGAAACCCGACACCTGATAATCTTGATTGTTATCCCACACTTCTCCTATCGCATATTTATCCCCAGACAACAAATTAAGCAACGAATATACATCGTAAAATATTGGCAAGATAAATAAACAAGTAGCCAACGAATTGTGGGAAAAAGGAAGGGGATAGCACGTGGCCAACAATAAAAATCATCAACACAGCACAGAAACCGAACCGATTAATTTCGGGGCAGGGTCCCACCTCCGGTGTCTCTCCGGTGGCCAACAAATTAGAATACCAGCCAGCACAGGGGCAGAGCAAACATGGCGAATGGGGCCAAAGTCAGGCGATCGAATTGTGTATCAACGGCTGAGTAGCAGATGAAACACTCCCTTCCTATTGCTCGCGAACACCCCTATCTCTCTATGACATGCAATCGCGTGGCCACAACAATGTGGCCGTTGGAAGCCGAACTGAAAACAAAACAAAAAGCAACAGATTGGGATTTCGATTAGGACTATTTTGAAAGCACTTTTACCTTGGGATTTCAACTTTTTGAATATACCCTATCTTTGGCTGAAACATTTTAGAGAACTTTCCTACTCCAAAGTCGAATGTTAATAGCTTCAAAATCGTAAATATCGTTTTTTAAATAAGTGGACCTGGGTTAAGTGGAGAATAGTAATCAACAATGTTAGACTTAAGATTCATTACCTTTCAGTTATGAATAGGCCTTATAAATTTAATCTAAAAGGGCCGCTTTCTTATCTCAGCTACCTGACCGAAAAAGGTAAGGTCCATTTAAACTTGTCGTAAAAGACATTCAGTTTCTCGGAGCCTGTAATTTTTCTGAACGAGAAAGAATAACAGAGAAATAACTCAGATGTCATTTTGTCGAGTCGAAAAAGGTTTAACAGGGAGTCGGGTCCCTGGTAATGTTAAAGCTCATACATTGATGCTCGAGAAAATCTGGTTTTCTAAGCAGGGACTTTATCTATCCAAAAAATGTTAACAAGAATCCGGGAAAACTCATAAAAAAGAGACAAATCGTATTTATTAAATTAAATAAGGCTACAATAAAGTTCATTTCAATTATTTAAGTAGTATTTATGGATTAAAAATACATTTTAGAAAAGTATTTCTTTATCAGCAAAGTCTGTTGCATTAATTTCTTTGTTAATGATTAAAGAAGTCTGCAAAAACCAAGCGTGTGCACCTATTATAATGACTTTGCATTATTTTGTTAACCCAACTAATGTCCGCCCTCCTCTTACCCTTCGGAATTCTAGGGTATTGTTAAGAAAACAACCCTATCCAATCTTATCAGTGAAAATACTCGCCAAAATAAAGAGGAAGCTAATTCTCGTGGCACGGGCATTTGACCTAATTTCAAGATAATAGATTGTGTATAAACAACGAACACTGGCCGCTAAAAGTACGCAAACACCTGTAACCCAAATTAAGTTGAACAAACTTGAGGTTAAATATACATTAGGTAGTATCCAAGGTGCTCTTGTATTGGTGTAAATTAACAAAATGCGTTTTAACAAAAACAGAAACGATGAATAACCAACAAACCACAAAAAATAAGAGGAAAACAAAGAGAAAAAGTAAATGGTAGCATAACGTTTGATGGGATTTGGATCACAAATGAATCAATTCTACTTGAATTCAGGTCATGGCAAATTCGCGATTAAAATTATATAAATAGTTTATAGCATTCTTCATTATTCAATAAAATAATACTGTAACCACGTACATATTCCTTAGAATCCCAAGTTGTACAACTCTTAGTTCAATAAAGACTTTAAGCTTATTTAAGGAGGTCACGAAAGTCCGTTAAGATATAGGGCTAAAAGATAAATGTTTCAATAAAAAAACGTCTTCATAAGTAGCAACCATTCGACGCCAATTCTATTCCGACTTTATTTTTGTTTACGAATTCATTTCGCAACTTCCGCAATTAATGGCGTAGCATTTTGGTCAAGAAAAGGGGGCCTGAGGAGAGTGCACGGGGGTAAGGTAAATCCATTGAGTGGGAATGACGCGAAACTGGCCGACGTGCACTTTACCGTGCAATTCCCACCCCTCCCAATCATCTGGACTGACTCACCCACACACGCTTTAGCCATGAAAGCATTTAATATTTATGAATCTCTCTCGCCGCTCTTTGCGGTTAGCTTAATGTTCATGTTCATGCCAGCTTACCTCCATGACCAGGCTGACGCAATCCTGCGACTCCTTGCAGTCCAGCAGAGCCACCACATTCTCATGGTGCAGCTCGGTGAGCTCCTTCAGGATCTTGATCTCCTTGCCGAGCAGGTTCTGCGTCTTCAGCTGCCCCTTCTTGGTGATGCACTTAATGGCCACCGGCATGTGTTTCTATAAAAATAGAAAAGAAAGAAAGGAAGAGAATTCATTAATACTTAATAAAGGGTTAGTCACTCCAAAGTCATTGAACGGGCAACCGAATTAAAAACCAAAGTCAACGAAATGAATCAATTCACTCGCTTTGGAATTCAATTGACACAAAATAAGCAAATAAACAAAACACACTGAACGCGGGGGTAAGGTCTTAAGACTTTTTTTGGATTGTTTTGAAACGGAAGCACAAAGGAATATTTTGGGGGAATGATGTGTGCATATTTAAGGGGCAAAATAATAAAGTTATTTATCGGTCATTTACTTAAGGAGCTATTTGGATATTTACGTATGGACTCGCAGCTTTTGTTTTGTATCTAATGGATTATAGATTATTTAAACGTTAGATAATATTTATGAACCTATTTTGGGAGGTTATTTAAACTGTTTTCGTTATATGCTATCCATACCCTGCTTTTTATTAGAATCGCATAGAAGGGCGCTGAGCTTTAGTGTATATTTATTATAAAAAGATATTTTAATTCTTCTTAATAAGTTGTTAAATATCCCTAGTTATACAGGTTCCCGGTTGGTTGAAAAGATAAAATTCAAAATTTATCCGGGTGTCAGAGAATCACTAGGGCTTTGAAATCCTTTTAAAAGGTGTCTAAAAGTATGCAATAAAATGTTTGACATACCAAATTCTTCGTAAATTTTGTCTTTCTTAAGATGTACCATTTTTAAACATAGTTATCGACACTAGTGATTTCTCTAACACCATATTTTTATTTCCTTATTTTTTCTGTGTGTCCCCGGTCCCTGACCTGCCTTCGTACAGAGAGGAGCTGCATTCCTACGAGATCTCCTGCGGCTACCATCTAAATCCCACAATTTACGCATCCAGCTGTTGCCATAAATTTGCCTTTGAAATGTTTACACATTCTCCTTGAGCAAATGTCTTTCGCCTGCTTCAATTAGCACGCACCGAAACGGGGAAATGCAAATCGTGATCCCAGCAGCGGCGGCCCCGGCAACGTGTTGGAGGGTCTCGCTCGGTTAGACGGTTATTATTAGATACGCAAAAACGCATTCAACCGGCGGGCAGACAACAAGGGGAAGGGAAAGGGGGAAAGACCCATAATTGCGGTGAATAAGATTGTTTACTCGAGCGCTCGAGTGACGAACCTGGCCGGGACTGGCAGGCCCAGCTAACGGGTTGAACTAACCGGCTGAATCGCTTTACTGATAAGGCCAACGTCGTTTAGTGCACCTCGAAGCCCTGCTCCTTCACCTCGTCGATTTCCCCTGTGGCTCTGGTCACCTTATTTGCCTTTTACTTAGCAGGTGACAATGACTCTTTGTCTGTGTTTGCTCTCTCCCTCTCCGCCGTCGGCCTCCGGCTAAAGCGCACAACACAAAAGACGAAAGTGTAAATTTAAACAAGTTTGCCTACTACAAGGAAGCACAGCGTGGATAGTGGTGAAGTATAAAGTATCGAATGGGTTTTATCCTATTAAGAGCATGGTTTTAATATACAAATTTTGTTTTTCCAAAAAGAATCAAGAAGAATATGCAATGGTTTATTAATAATGTGTGCTTTTTAACAGCTTCTGAAGATATATCAGGTTATCAGAATGTTGACTATTTCACAACCCTATTAAATAGCTAAAATGTATTATTCTTTAGACTTTTTATGTATCCATTATAGCCTCTAAGCATACAAAAACCAGGTGCCTATATAGCTAGGCAGTCACTCTATAGGTTTCCTCATGGACTATCGTTTCACCTCTCTGTGTTCACGTGTTGTTTGAATGGAAATGACAATTGATATGTTCTCTTAACCCTCATAATCTTTCGATGTGCATCCACAGATGTGTGCTACTTATACAATTTACATTTATTTTTTAATATTCTTTTTCTGTAAGCTATTCTTGCAGCTTCTGACCGATAACAGGGCCCATGCACTTTTGTTTGTTTGTTTGAGACACAATCTTGAAGAGAGTTCAACTGCATCTGTTGTCAAGCCTCTGCCGGTGTTTGATGGATGCTGAACCTGAGACCTTGGCGAGATTACAGAAGACCAATGGTGTTAAAATATGATATTTATTTATTATTCTGGTAATGAAAAAATATTCCAGTATAGAAAATTTAAGGGTTTTCATCACAAGTTCCTTCCCATTCACAAAACCTTACTTGTTGAAATGACAAAGCCTCAATGGCGAACGTTTCAACTCTCATTATATTTAGCCTTTTACGTCACTCCATTATATTCTATTTACCTTCTAGTCTAAGATAATAAAAACGCCAGAGATTAGATTACCCATAAAATAAGAAAAACAATTGCGGACACCGGGCAGCGGAAGCCGAGGCAGTTCTTGACCCAATCACCTCAATCATCCAAGCGCGCAAGCGAAAACTGTGTCAAAAGCGAACGGGAAAGTTGCCCCCACCTGGCACCTTGAGGAAAATGGAAAACTGGGAGAGAGAAAGAGGCGACCTCCGATCCCGGGGATCTCTAAAACCCCAAAAGGTGCAGCGAGGTTAGTTGGATATATTTTCATCAATCAACAACACACACACCCCTAAAAAAAAAGGTTCAACGAACTGGGAGGCTCGATAAGGCGAAGCTAATTTGTTGTTTTCTGTGCGGTCTTAGGTGCAACGGCCCCTTAACTAACAACAAGAAAGGAAAACATTTCTTTTGGCCAAAAATACCTAACGAAAAAGATAATAATTGCGCAGAAAATGCGAGAAAGAGTGAAGCCAGAGACAAAAGCGAACAAAAAAACAACTAACAAAGTGCAGCACATCATCCGCAGGCCAGGCCAAGCAGAGTCTCGTATCTGATGGATACAAACAACTCCAACTGGTTTGGCGGGTGAAAATATAGCTCTAGTCGCCGACGCCATCTACTTTGCAAACAAATCGCGGAAATTCTCATTTTTTGCGACGCAAAACTTTTATTTCAATACCGCATAATTCACGCCCGATCGGATCACACGTCGCCCGGCTAATTTATATAGAATACCACCGATCTGGAGCTGAGAGAGAACAAGCCAAACTAGTTTGTATGTGAGTAATACCTTGGATAATTGGTATATTATGCTGGAAGATGTCTGGCGGCGGCGGCATTTGCTGAATAATTTATTGGTTAATTTCGATTTGTTTTGGTCTGCACGTGTTTAACTTGTTCCCATCATCACGAATTAGAAAGGTGATTTCGAGTTAATGGGGTGGGTTCTTTTTGTTTTCGATGTCTAGGATTAGGCTTCCGTTTATTTAAATTCAGAGTAAAATAAAATCAAATTCATTGACTTTTAAACAAACTCTAAGCCCTATTAGTGTGGTTAAGCACTTTCCAGCTCCTAAACTCCCAATTTGTTCGTGGAATAAGAGTTGATCTCGAAACCATTGTGTTTCTACGACTGTAAATCAAAGGTTTCATTAAATTTTAAACCAACTTAAGCTCTATTGGTACGTTTTTAAACTCTCTAACGCTATAATACTCTGAGCTTGAAACTATTCCAAGACTGTCATTTAATTGAGGACGAGTTTGATAATTGATTTCACGTGGCACTGAAATTACAGACTGTTGAAAAATACTAATGAAATTTCAAAGAAACACTGGCTAATCATTTTAATAGGGGCCTGCCCAGAAGCTTCATTAAACCATATGACTGATTAAAATGCCATTTAAATCACTATCGCTGCAGTGCATTACAAACCTAACGACGTGAGCGATCTCTATCTTTCTGAAGTCGAATTTTCAAAACCAAATGCAGCAAATGAAGTAAAAGGCGGCGACAAAATCAAATGCAAAATGCAAATGCAATTGCATTTTCGCTATGGACAAAGTGTATGAATATGCAAAAGTCTGAAAATGAGAACCGAAACGAGAACCGATTGCACAATCGAGCTCTGTGGTTTGGGAGGGGGCGGGTAGGGACATACAATAAACATTACACGCGCTTAGAACGTAATTTTTGCATGATTCCGACGTAGCCAGCTTATGCAATTGGCGGGCGATAAAACGGAGCGGAGCGTTCTGTGCAAAATATGGGAACACGTGTCGTCTGGTCTTGCACATGCCGGCGTATCCGCCAGATCGAGATTGATGGCTTCATTCATGGTAAATGGAAACTACCAGACAGTCCGTACTTGGCACTGCAGCTGACATTTATTTTAGGAATCGGATCCTCTGCGTAGGATTTCCTCTTCGAGTATCTTACGGGTTGTATGTATCTCCCGGCGCTGCACATGTTACACACACTAGTGCTTCGACTATTTTTAGCAAGAGTTCTGTCGTTCTGCCGAGCACGTGCAGACAAAAGATACATTTCTGGAGATACAAATGCCAAGCACTCCGCGCTGCCTTGTCCTTCGAGCTGCTTAAGTAACCCACCCAAGTGATTACGGCAATGTTAAGTCATGGAAAGAAATCGAAAACCGGCGGAGCTCCAACAAACCAGTTAGGCGTAATGGCCATAAAAGGAAAGACGCGGGAAGTTAAGTCTACTCAACTCGCATTCCAACTGCCGTCGAAATGGATTTGGATGGTTTAAAGCTAAATAAAATAGATATAGGTGTTTTTAACTTATTATTATGATAATAAGAAGTACATTGAGTGCTTAATTACACTTTATAAACTAGGTAAGTAAGCTAACGTCGAGTGTGCCCGACTGCAAGAAACCCGGAACCTGTGGCGAGTGCGAGCTCGATATAAATGGAAGGTTCCTAGTTTATAGTCCGATATCTTCCCAGCTTATCATCTGGTTATCCTCAAAATTACAGTACGTCCGCACAAATATATTTGTTTCATATCCATTTACTTTTTACCGAATTCTTGAGATATGTTATAGCTTATATACTTTATGGGGTCGGAGATTTCTCCTTCTGCCTAGTACATAATAAGTTATAATACCCTAGTGCCCTATGGCTACAGCGTATAAGCATGACTTGAACCTTAAGATTGATATTTTAAAAGGTAAATACACTTGTTTTCGACACATCACGCATATAAAACCCAATTAATCTAAAGACTGGTCTAATGTAATAGAAAAGTAACTCCAACGAGATACCAGGGATACCTTTGTGTTTTTCGTTACATGATTAACGATCACAACTTGAACAAGCAATTTACAAAAAAAAAACAACATAAAAGAAACAGCAGACGGAAAAAAACCAAAAAATTAAATCGACTCTCGATACGGATCGCTAGGGGATAAAGGGGAGAAAGAGAGGCCATTAACGACAAAACTACGGTGACAGAGATGGAAAGGTTGGGGGTGACAGAGAGGGTCTTACGTCGTGTCTCAATGGGAAAGAGACAAGTGAATAGTGTGGTGTGGTGTACGTGTGAACCGATTGTGCCATTGTTATTGTTATTTTTGTCGTCACACTGCATTTGTAATTAATAATGTGATTTTATTTACCCAGACGAGACGAACTTGAGCAATTTAGAAAAAAGAAAAACAAGAAAACAAAAAAGAAATCGCGCGATGATAAGAGCTACTTTTTTCTTTGTTTTGTTGCACTTATGAAAACACGATCGTTGAACAAGAAAAACAGAACACACAGAATGTTTTGCTTATGATATGCCCGAGATATTTTGCTTCGGCCTAATCATATGGAAATTCAAGTAGGTATATATTGTGTATAAGGAGATAAACACACACCCATATGGTATGTAGGTGCGTGTTTTTTTTAATGGATATACACAGATACAGAAAACAGCTGATGCAATAACTGGCAGCTGTTGCTGCTCCGATGAGATTTTCACTCTGCGTGTTTTCTGTTTTGATTTGTTTTTTGTTTTGTTTGTATATTGAATGAAACACACAAAAAAAAGCCTCATTCATATTAATGATCTAACCATTTAGGATGCTTAACTATTTTTATCGTTGCAAGTGGAATTGTTTATTGACTTGTGATAACAGTTGCTTGACCTGAACGCTTTTTGACTAACTGGTTAAGCAAGCTGACAATTAAACGCATTTAATAATGTTTAAATTAATGTTTAATTAGCATATTAACAAATATTTGCATACACTTTTACTGATAATTTAGCTTGAAGAAAGGAAAACAATAAAATTACTTAAGTTTTAAGATTCCGGCTGACTCATTCTGTTTTAATTATTACTAGCTTCTACACAAGTAAAAAAACATTATCTTATTCTTACCTTTTTTTTTAAATTTTAATTATTATATATAAGCTTAAATATTTGCTTCTATAATGTCTTTTCTTCCATTTAATTACCTAAAAATATAAGAATTACGATAAGAATTCCTCAATCCCTTTAACCGCCCAAAAAACGCGCCTAACAATTGTTTAGAATTCATTATTTCTGCCACGACCCTGAAATAGTTCAAAAGCACTTCTACAGCCCACACTCATGCCATACACACATATTTATCGTACGCCATAGTGTCTGTATATAAATACGTAGATATGCTTTGGCTCTCGCGAAAAGAAATCGCTCCATAGCACGTGCGTGTGGCAGCAGCTGTACCGAAATTCGCCTAGAAAAATAGGAGGGGAGAGCGCACGAGGCGGCAGGCAATAGAAAATAAACAATGGAAGACGCAAATTTGAAGGAAAACAAAATATATGTATATAACCACGCCTGAGCAACAACAAAGGGCTGTGATGATTTCGCTGGACTCTCCGCGCAGCAGTAGTTCCATTCGGTTTCGCACAGTGGAATGCGAAATATCAAACTCTGTTTATCAAAGTGTCCAGTTATGAAAAATTTCTAGTTCTTCACATTTCTTTTTGTGCATAAATTATAGGTATTTATCATATAAAACGATCATATCTCAAACATGTACCTAATATAATGGGTAAAACATCATAATATTATTAGTATTAATTATACGTTCTTTGAAGGTGTAATATCTTTTTAATTTGTCCTAAGTCCTTTATAATCATTATCACAATCATAATTCATTAATCATAATTTCAAAGTTATAAATTCAAGTGAATTATGTTTTATTTGAGTTATTTTACTTGAAATTGTATTGTTTTCAAAACATTTTCAGAAGGTATCTGGTTAAAATGGTAGAGTAGTCTCCATTCCAAGGCCTTCGCACTATCCAACGACTGATTGTAAGACCACAGTTATAGGACACGAGTTCGAGTGAATCGAAATACTGATTCCAATTTATTTAAATTAGAATTTCATATTTAATAAGAATGTCTTTATAATATGAAAGTATTTTATACAATCCTGGCTAAAAATAATACGAAATAGTTGTTATTACATGGATTCAAACTATCTACTATTTTAATTGTTTTTTATACAAATTTAAATGCATTTTCAAGGTGAACGTGTTAAAACCCTAGAACATAAAAAAGCAATAAATCTTTTAATCATTTTTTTTAACAGATTTCTTTTTATTGCATTTATTTATTTTATCATTTCAAAGTTTCCTATACCAGTTTTTTGCACTGTGATCAGCTGATTTTCTTTAAATTTTTGCGACATTTGCCGAAGGGGTTTTTGGGCTTTATTTTTTGCATTTGCCGCTGCGACGTTTGCGTGTTTACCTTTGACAATGGCGCATTGTTAATATCTTTAACGTTTTCTGTTGTTTTTGTTATTGCTGAAGTGGTTGTTATTGCTGTTTTACAAATGCTGCCAAGCCCCACATTAAAATGAAAACAATAACAAAGCGCCGAATCAGTTGTGAAAAACAGGTTAATAATATGACGGAATTGTAAGCGACGAAAGGGGGAGCTTGGTCTTGTTGTTGTTTTGGTATTATTTTTGAAATCTTACCTTGCGATGACGTCCCTTGTAGACGACGGCAAAGGCGCCGTGGCCAAGCATATCCTTGGAGCTGTATTCATATTCCCCGACAATATTCATAATGCGAGGATGCGACGCCTGGATGTGCTCCCTCCGTTTCCGTCTTCGCCTTCGCCTCCGCTTCCCACTCTCCCACTTTTTTACACCCCCTCGCTCTCACACGGACACACACACACTCTTGCACGCACGGCTGTTGGCTCTTCCTCTGCTTTACTTTGCTTTTGCTTTTGGCTTTGGCTTTGCCTTCCAATTGCAATTGTGGAAAATCAATTTTTTTCTTTTCAACGAATTGTGGGCACTTGGCGATCTGGCTTTTCACGTAACGCGCGTCCGCTTAGCCCGTTTGGTCACCTGGTGGCTGGTGGCCAGAACGACAGTTATCGGCCACTCACTCGAATTTCACTTGTAATTGAATTAATCTGTCTCTTTTTTTCGCTCTCTGCCGTGTGTGATTGTGTCGGTTTTCAGTGTGGTATTGCTTTTAATTTGCGCCCCCACACCGCAACACAGGATTAATTGCACACACACACACGCACGGACGCCCTCGACCGCCTCGATTCCTTTCTGGATTTGTTAATTTTGGATTTTGGTCCCAGCGAAAAACTTTGCAAAATTAAATTTTCCAACTACTTCGCCAGAGAGACTAGTGGAAAAAGGTAAGACGAAAACACGACTAAGAATTGGAGGTGGTGGGGATGGTCAGTGTTACCAGGCGTGAGGTGTACACAGAAACCGTAAGATTGGAGAATATACCGAAAATACACACTTTCTTACAATTAATAATTTGAAAATAAAAGTAAATTGGTTTATTAAGGAAGAATATTAATTAAATGCATAAAAAGATTAAAATGTTAAAATATAGTGAGTTTTTAAAAAATATATTAAATTTCTTTAACTTCCAATATTGGAATATAGTTTTGATTCTGACTTTTAAGGACCGGAAGCATTATTGTACACATAATTATTAATCTCAATACAGAAACAAATTAACAATAACGTATTTATCTATATATTTATATAAATTTCATAAATTTGTTGATTTGGTTTTATAATTTGTATGTCAACTATCGTATAGTATTTTTTTGCGATAGCTCGTGCGTCTGTCTTCCAAAGTGCACCACCTGGTAACACTGAATTTACCATTGTGCATTCGTAGGGGAAAGACGAGAAAAACATAAGGAAAATCCGGTTAATTAATAGAAAGCGCGGCGAAAATAGTATAAGACTATTTGCAGGGCCGAGTGATTGGTTCTAATTAGCATAAAAGGCAAGTAGTTCTGCTTAAACGACGAAACACCGCACGTTCTCGACCTGCGTGTGGGCTCAGCGAGTTTGTGGATACATAGTGCCCAGATAACAAGAGAAAAGTGTGTGAGGAGGAGGGGGCGGAGACAATGTAGAACGTGGACTGATTCGAAGTTGTTGTGTTTTGCAGGAATCGACCAGTTGAGCTGAAATAATGAGTGCGTCGAGCGAGGGCGGCGCGGGAGGAGGAACGGTGGGTGGCGGCGGAAGTACAGCTACAGCGCCATCAGGTATGTTGAACGATATCCAAGTGGAATCTATATGTACATATATATTCAGTGGAATAAACCCTGTATTAGCATTGTGCGATTGTGTGCGTATGTATACATAACATTTCAGCGCCTCTCTTTTGCTCTCGCATACGCGCACTGTTTGTTTCCTGTTCCTCTTTCTGCTTTACTTTCGCAGCACTGCTGCTCTCAGTGTGTGTATGTGTGCTTTGTTGTTACTGTGCATTCGTGGCAGGGTTGCCAACAGACCTGTAATTGTTTTCTTTTTTGTCAATTCTGATTTTTGTTTTATTTGACTTAAAATCGTATCTAATAATTGTACATTTTAAAATTAATGAGACATGATTTAATTATTAAATATTTGGTGATATAAACAAATATTTTATATAAAACTGAATTCTTGGGTAGACTTTTAAAAAAGATGTGTTAACTGGCAGTTAATCTGACCGAGCTTTAACTTAACATTGAGAAATCGGGTTTAACTTTAAAGTTTTAAGTATTTTAACCATTTGGAAATAATCAAGGAAAATATCAGTTATTAGAAAGACTATAGTCAACTTTAAATTCGCTTCCTTCGCTATCCCCTTTTCGTGTCCGTCCATTCTGTGTGTGTTCCATGTGGAACTTGAACCAAAAACTCACCGAAACCCCCCACT
>JAEIIF010001992.1:0-46767 GCA_018874455.1 Drosophila trapezifrons
GTATTAGTCTCTAAACTTTTACGAGGTATTTTCGAATTTTAAAAGCAAGAAAGAAGCATTAACCGAAACTGCATCCAGTCAGAGCGCTACGTAGTTATAGGACACACACCGAGGCAGAGGGCAGGAAGAGATCTGGAGATCCAGAGAAACCTAAAAACCGATTAAACCTAACACCTTGCGAGCAGAGCCAATATATATAAACCATAAACCCGATGATACCCGACGATATATACCATATCCGAAACCGTATTTCCGTTCTCACCTTACCTTTTATTTTCAAGCCTTAGTTCGTTTCAAGAAGTATCAGAAGGACTTGAACCCAGAACAAGAGCAGCTCTACATAGCAAAACGATATACGTACACTTCCAAAGGATAAGAGAGAGAGGGAGGAGCCAGGATGAGGATGGGGATGGGACTGTGACTGGGACTAGGAGGAGCAATCGATTGCTGTTGCTGGTAGGTAGGAAGGATTGAGAAAGACAAAGACAAAGTCAATGCTGATGATACTATATAAGGATACAGGATACAATGGGGACTAGAACTGGGGGCTTGTGATGGGGTTGGGGCTTGGGGTTGCTTTTTAAGGTTGGTTTTGGGCGACGGAGGACAGCTATTTGTGAGACAAAAAAGCGAAGGAGGAGGACGAGAGCAGAGAGTCATAACTATAATACGATTAAATATGAAGAAAAGAAGGTACACACAAAGTGAATGTATGAAGGTTATTTTTCTATATTTTTTTTACTTTTTCATAGTCATAGAATAACAAATTTGCAAACAAAACAAACAAAAACAAACAAAACAAAACGAAAAACAAACTAAACCGAGATGCAGACGAGAGAACCAGATTTAATCAATTTTAATCACAAAAAGTAATCACAAAAAACGGAACAAGCAATTCGAGGCCACTTAAAAAACAAAAAAGAAAACACAGTCCAAGAGAATAAATAAAAGAAAACGAGCCAGTTACAATTATGAACAAAATACAAGAAAAAAACAAAAAGAAAAAACAAAAAAGAAAACAAACCAAAAAAGAAAAGACTCGGCAGACTTTTTTTAGGCTACGCGTATATATTTTTGTGTTGCTTTTTATATATATAATATCTTATAATATCTTGTATTAATTATGATATGTGCAACGGAGCAGCAACCAATCCAAATTCGGGAGGAGATTAGCGGGCATAACTGACAACCGACAACTGGCAAACCGTCCAGAGTCTACAAGCGTTTGATAAACAAAAAAAAAGCTAAAGCAAAATTATACACACACAGAGAGAGAGGTCACCCCCAAGGGCGGGACACTGGGGATACTACTAGGATCCCTCAGACCCTGATTATGAACCCAGAGAGCGATCTTTTGATTACCAAAGCAGCTAAAGCATATTGCAGTCTCCGTTTCGAGGATTTTTAAAAGTAATAACCGAGAGAAAAACAAACAACAAAAACAGAAACCTTAAAAACTAAAAGAAAAAAAAACTAAAAACAAAAAAGAAACAAGAAAAAACATACATTTTATTACGTATATTAATTATTTTCAAAATTCGTGCGCAAAGCGAAACAAAACTAAAAAAAAAGAAAGGAAACAACAAGCGATATATAGATAAAGAATACTCCACACACACACATGAACTATATACACTATATATCTATATATACATGCATATATATATGTACTTGAGCGTATTGATGTTGCTTAAACAAAAAACTTAAGAAAAAACGCTAAAAACAAACCCAAAAAAAAAAAAAAGAAACTCTTCCTCACCGCGAGAAGAAGATCATTTTTGCCTTTCATGAAACGAATTTCCCCTTAAAACAAAGATATGAAATATGAAAACTTGTTAACTTTTGCCCCGTTTTTGTTTCGCGACCTCTATATATGTAGTTTCGTTGAGAGATCCGATCGATCAGATCGGATCAGATACTAGCCACACTCACAGACTCACACACTACTCGGCACACACCACAAACCACACACACAAGACATGTATCCATTGCCTTATTATCCAGAGAACAAACGATATCTGCATCCATACCTTATATACTAGCGTAAGAATCAATGTATCGATATATATCGAGCATGTGTATCGGTAAACATGATATATATATACGACCTGTACGAGCGTTTGTTTGTTGAATTTGCTTTTACTTTTTAGCAGCTTCGATTTAAATCAAATATACATACTACGCACCCGGTTCGCACACACACCTGCCACCCACAGCCCAGCTTAGGGATCTATAATCGATAGATATCGATAATTATCGATACTTATCGATAACTCCATATAATGCAGCGAGCGGCGCGGCGGGTTCTGTGTGTGAGCCGTGTGTGCTCTATATAATCATTAGTAACAGCAACAAAATGCATGCAGAGTAAATTGTTACAAGGAATAAAAAATAAAAACAACGCTAACCTTACCGGCCGATGGTATACATAGGATATATCCGTAGCCATATATAGCCTATACCCAGGAGCGAGTCGGCGGAGAGGATGAGTGGAGGAGCGAAGACCCCCCCAGCACAAAGAGAGATGAGAATCCGATCGATAATCGATAAATGGGCAGAGCGAGAGAGAGAGAGAGGTTAGCCGAGGAAGGGCGGGCAAAGAAATCGATATATATATGTATTACATTTTATGAACGTCAAGCTTATCTCAAACTATTTCAAAAACCAAAAATCTGAAAATTATAATAAACGTATTTATGTGAAGCCCGTCGGCGTCTTTTCATTGTCTTCCCAGAGGGACCTCTTTCCTGGGTTTCCGGGGTCCAGTCCAGGCTATTTTTAGGACGTAGCCTTGCCCTTGTTGAGCTTCACCATGATTGATGGCCTGATGGCTTAATGGATAATGATGGATGACGGGTACTTAGGAGCTCTGGCACTCAGGAGCTCTCTCCAACTGAAGTCACTTCACAATCCCAATCTTGTGCGAGCAGTCGTCGGTGCTGGGCTGGATCCTTCCCCTTCGGGAGTTCATGCGCACCCCACGACGCGGAAATTCGATTAGCGGAACAGGGCAGAGATAAGGCTAATCGAGTTGATATCTCCACCCAGTTACCGAGAGAGCTATCAGGAGATAGCGCATTCAGCATGGACACGCTGAGGGCTCTGGAGCCACTGCATCGCGTCTGCCAAGTGTGCAATCTGTGGCACTGGCACCTCGTCCTCCCCACGCCGCCGGACACGTCGGACAGCCTGCGACGATCCCGCTGGCTGGAGCTCTATGGCTGGAGCGTGCTGGCGGCAGCCACCGGATTCACCGCCTACGGCCTCTTCCAGGAGAGCAGCATTCAGGTGGCGGAGGGCGGCAGTCCGACCAGCATCACCAGCATTGGCCACACGGTCGACTTCATCCAGCTGGTGGGCATGCGGGTGGCTCACATGGCGGCTTTGTTAGAGGCGCTGTGGCAGCGCCAGGTGCAGCGTGACTTCTTCGCAGAGCTGGGCGAGATCGACCGGCAGCTGGCCAAGGCCTTGAGGGTGGACGTGGCGGGTGAGCGCCTCCACATGCGCCGTCAGACGACGCGCCGCGCCGTATGGATCCTGTGGGGCTATGCGGTCAGCCAGAGCCTCATTTTGGGAGCCAAGCTGATCGCTCCGGGTCACCAGTTCCCGGTCTACTGGATCTACTACCTGCTGCCGCTGCTCGTGTGTGGCCTTCGCTACTTCCAGATCTTCACCGCCGTCCAGATAGTGCGACAGCGCCTGGACGCGCTCCTTCTCGCCCTGCAGCAGCTTCAACTGCACCAGAAATCGGATCCAGAGCCAGAGGACTGCGGCAACCAGGAGCAGGCCGCCGTGGAACGCCTGATGGCCGTGCGAGTCGTCTATCAACGGGTGTGGGCATTGGTGGCCCTGCTGAACCGCTGCTACGGCCTCTCCATGCTGATGCAGGTGGGCAACGACTTCCTGGCCATCACCTCCAATTGCTACTGGATGTTCCTGAACTTCCGCCAGTCGGCGGCCTCCGCCCTGGACATCCTCCAGATCGTGGCCAGCGCCGTGTGGTCAGCCCCCCACCTGGGCAACGTGCTCGTCCTCTCGCTGCTCTGCGACCGAACCGCCCAGTGTGTGAGTAACCTGCTTCCGAGTATGGGAAGCCAGGAACCGATGCTCACCCAGTTTCCATCTCTTTTCCAGGCCACTCGCCTGGCCTTGAGCCTGCACCAGGTGAGCGTGGATCTGCGGAACGATTGCCACAACGCTCTGGTGGGTTTTGTTTTCCTTGAGAACTTGAGAAGATCATTCAATTCCTTTCCCTTGCCCAGATCACCCAGTTCTCGCTGCAGCTGCTCCACCAGCGACTCTACTTCAGTGCCGCCGGCTTCTTCAACGTCGACTGCACGCTCCTCTACACGGTGAGTGTGCTCCGAGGTTCGGTTCGGTTGGGAGGAAGCTAATGCTATGACACACTTCAGATTGTGGGCGCCACCACCACGTATCTGATCATCCTCATCCAGTTCCACATGACCGAGTCCAGCATGAGCGGTGGATCGGACGGAGAGTAGAAGAAACCAGGACACACAGGAATTTATTGCAACAGAAATCGAATGTCAAATATCATCCCTTTGCCCTTAATAAATATATATAGCTCCCAGAGCTCTTATAGTCTCAGATTTGGGTTGGATTTGCCAAATTCTTCCTGTTCGTCGGTACAAATTTATCGATTGCTCGATTTCATGGCACCAGGCGCACAGAAGGCAGCAGAAGGTCGCTTAACTCTGTGCCAGCTGTTTTTATAACAGTTACTGGAAGTCTCTCCCGTTTTCCCACAATCCACTATTCCAGAGAACAGTTTTATAACAGTTTAAAGCAGCGCTCAGACCAGAGTCGTTGGTCTACTGCTTTCTGTTCGCCTGGTACTCAACATTGAAGAGGCGAGCAATTTCCTGAAATTTAAAGTAGAAAATGTTGTTGTAGGCAACAACAATATAGGAATAATATTGAGCTCGGCAGTGCAAATTCATCATCTGCGTGATTTCAAGCACCAGGCGCACAGAAGGCAGCAGCAGGCCCTTTAGCTCTGTGCTAACAAATATTATAACAGTTTATAACAGTTCTGGACGTCTCTCCCAGTTTCTCTTAATCCGCTCTCCCGATGACGTCAGCGCACAGATCAACGCATCGTTGCTCTCCTGCTTGCTGTTCGCCTGTTACTTCAAATGGGACGGGGGGAAATTTGTATGGCGAAATCGTTAAATAGGAAGTAAAAAATGTTGAGCTCCGGCAGTGAGCTCATTACCTGCCCGATTTTGAAGCACCAGGCGCACAGAAGGCAGCAGCAGGCAAATAAAATCTGTGCTAATATATTTTATAACAGTTCTTAGGTGTCTCTCTCATCATTTGCTAGGATTGATTCGATTGGTCAATAACCATTGTCAGCCATCATTGTTTTCAAAAACGAAAAAACAAAGATGGCATCTTTTTATAACTGCTTGATCTTAAAATGGACCAATAGGAAACCAGCTTTCATTTCGACAGCCGCGGATTTTTATAACAGTTTAAAGCAGCGCTCAGACCCGAGTCGTTGGTCTACTGCTTGCTGTGCGCCTGTTACTTGAAATCGATTTGTTCGGCGATTTTATGAAATTAAAAGGGGAAAAATGTTGATCTCTAGCAGTGCAAATTCATTACCTGCATGATTTCAAGCACCAGGCGCACAGAATGCAGCAGCAGGCCAATTAGCTCTGCTTATTACAGTTTGGTAAGTCTCTCCCAGTTTCTCTTTTACCGACATACCGATGACGTCAGCGTACATATCAACGCATCGTTGCTCTCCTACTTGCTGCACGCCTGTTACTTGAAATCAATTTGTTGGGCGATATTATGAAATTTAAAGTAGAAAATGTTGTTGTAGGCAACAACAAGATAGGAATAATATCGAGCTACGGCAGTGCAAATTTACCAATAGTCTGATTTCAAGCACCAGGCGGTCAGAAGGCAGCAGAAGGCAAATTAAATCTGTGCTAACATATTTTATAACAGTTCTTGAGTCTCTCATCATTCGCTAGGACTCATTCGATTGGTCAATGGGAAGCCATCATTGTTTTCGAAACGCCGAAACAAAGATGGCATCTTTTTATAACAGTTTGAACTTTAAATTGACCAATAGGAAGCCAGCTTTTATTTCAACAGCCGCACATTTTTATAACAGTTTCAAGCACCGCTCAGACCCGAGTCGTTGGTCTACTGCTGGCTGTCCGCCTGTTACTTGAAATCGATTTGTTCGCCGAAATTGTGAAATTGAAAGGGGAAAATGTTGTTGTAGGCAACAAGACCCAGCAGTGCATATTCATCATCTGCATGATTTCATGCACCAGGCGCACAGAAGAGAGTAGAAGGGAGCAGCAGGCCGATGCCAAACAATTTTGTCTCTCCGTCGATGTAACGGCTTTTAACAGTTATTTACTTATAGAGAGAACATTTGTATAACAGTTTAAAGCAGCGCTGCACTGCTTTCTGCTCGCCTGTTACTCGAAATGGAAAAAGCTGACAATTTGGTTTGCGTTTTTGTGAAATTGGTAGAGTTCTTCCTTTAAATTAACTCCAATCCCAAGACAACACCCAAAAGAATAGACATGGCAGAGTTTCCGAGACTAGGCTCAACCAGGGGGTTTAATAAAGACATACAAAGTAATCTAGAAAAGACATTTTGCATACATTTTTGCCATAAAATCTATGATCGTGATGCAAGGGATCGCCCGATCGAACAACAACTAGCTTAGGAAAATTTGAACCAGAGAGCGGAGAGCCGGATGTGGGCATGCTTGGTGGGATGGAAACGGATCTAGTGGAAGCGTCGCCGCGAGCAGCAGCGGAAGTCGCTGCGGTACACCTCCTGGGCGGGGCGGAAGGTGCGCCAGTAGCTGGGCGCGCAGCAGATGATCCGGGCCAGGTACTCCTTGAAGACGTCGTAGGTCGGGTACACGAAGCGCTCGCAGTGGCACTTGTGGTGGTGGCGGCACTCTGTGTCGGCAATCCAGTCGCGCGGCAGGTGCGTCTCCTCCAGCGGCGGCTCCTCCGGCTTGGGTCCTTCTCTCTCCATCTCTGTGGGGGAGTAGCGGTGTTTGTTCTTGAGGGTTACAGCATCCCTAAGGGATGAAGGGCATCATAGTAATAGATCACGGTGGCCGAAGCGAGGCACTCACTCCAAGCCCTGGGCTATCAGGCGCTGCACTCCGGGACTGCGGATCACCCGGGTGAAGTGCTGGCAGCGGTTGGCCCTGTCCATGGTGGACAGGTACCAGGTGGGCATCAGACCGAAGCGCACCTTGGCCAGCAGCCGTTCGCAGCACTCGCTGCGCTCCAGCCAGTTGTGCTCCGTCCAGAGGACCACCGCCAGGAATATCTGCAAGGGAGAACCAAGGATGGGACACCGGATGCCAGCTGCCAGCCTCTGTATCCTACTCACCTCGATCTCCGAGTTGACGCTGAGGTAGCAGTGGCGCAGGATGTGCAGGAGCTCGTGCTCGGTGAACTCCAGGAAGATGGTGGAGCTGACCACGCAGAGGAAGACGCGCGAGATGCGGGTCAGCATGAGCTCGCGCAGGATGCGGGCCTGCGGATGGCTACGGGCCTCCAGGTAGGCCTTGAAGGCGGTGTCCTCGTTGAAGAACTCCATCTTGTCCAGCGAGGACCAGAGCTGGCGCAGCAGGTCCGGGATCTGCAGCACCTCGTTGGCTGCCACGCGGGCGAGCACCCGACCCACCTGTCCCACCTGGCCCAGCATCGGCAGCTGCTCCATGAAGCGGCGGGCCGCATAGATCTTGGTGTAGTTCTGGAGGACGCACTTGAAGCAGCGATAGCGCTCGTTCCCAGCGGCTATGCCCGCCTCGGTCAGGGTCTGCTCGCACAGCACGCCCAGCAGCTGCTCGGACACGCGCTCAATGGCCGACGGCTTGGCCAGGGGCAGAGACAGGGGCGGCGTGGGGCCATCACAGCTACCCAGCAGCTCCATCACCACCTGGTTGGCATCGCCGTCGCCCTCCGCCTCGTCGCAGAGGCGGATGAGCAGCTTGGCAATCTGCTGGCGCCCGGCCAGCACCTTCAGCTGCTCGGGATCGGCCACCTGCTCGTGCCGGCTGGCGCTGGCAGTGAGGGTTGTCGTGGAAGTGGAGTCGGCAGCTGATCCCACCTCGGGCTGTTCCTGTGAGAAACTGATGGCCAGCAGCTCCTTCTGCTTGTCCTCTGTGTCTTCTTCCCCTGTCTGGGCTTGGAAGTGGATGAGAGTGGGGACATCCTGCTCGGCGGAGTCGCGTCCACGTGGCCGCTTCCGCTTGCTCAACCGGCGGAACAAGGCTCGGAACATGATGAACTGGAATTTAGATCGGTTGCGAGGCGGAAATCGGAGCACGAGCAGAGGCTGTTTGTTTGACGAGATTGCTGGCGACGAAAGTCATCTGCGACGAGCTCAAGGGTCAGGTGTCAACTGTGTTTCCCAAGGCCTGCTCTCTGGTCGAACTTCGGGGAAAGTTCCCTCCTCCCCTGGTCCCTGGAATCCTTTAAAAACCTTCTTTGCCTTTCTTTAGGTAACCATTTCATTAATATTTACTCATCAGTTAAAAAAAAAAAAGGATTAAAACCAAGAAACTAAGGACTAAGAGATCCTACTATCTAATCTGAGCACGCAGGGCTATGCCGCTGGGTATCTCCACCTGGTTCACGTTCAGCAGCTGCACCAGGTTGCGCAGGAACTCCTGCGACACCTTCAGCTCGTCGTCGGCCTCCAGGCGCTCGAAGAGATCCAGCGCCGCCTCGTAGTCGTTGCTGCGGCAGAACTGGGCCAGCAGCAGGTCGTAGATCTTCTGCTCGTCAATGGTCCGCTGCACGCCTCGGACGCCGCGTGCCAGCCGCAACAGCGTCCGCACCGCACCCTCCTGGCCCAAGTGCTCGCAGTTCTTCACCAGCAGGTCGTGGTTGATGCGGAATTCCGGGTTTATAATCAGACGACGCAGCTGGGTCTCCGTTCCGGACTCGGCCAGGGCCAGCAGCAGGGCGCTGTTCATGTTTGCCGCCCCATGGACGCGGCTTACGGTCGCCGTGACCGCCGCCAAGTGCTGCTGGGCGGTTTGCGCCGTGGTGGAGTCCTGGAAGCGGGCCAGCTCCTTCTCATCGCCATTGCCCAGGCGCACTAGCAGCGACAGGATCTCAAATTGGAGGGGTGTGTGCTTATGCTTGTTGGCCAGTCGCTGGAACTCGGCCACCGCCGCGTCCAAGTCGCCCTTCAGGAGCCATTCGCGCACCACCGGTCCCAGGAGGGCATTGTGCGACTGACAATAGCCCAGTCCCCGCAGGAAGTCCAGCATCTCGCGTGTGAGATTCGTGGGCTTCGCTGCCGGCTCCTGCTCCTTGTCACTGCCACTGCTGCTCTGAGTCCTTGAGGCAGCCAGCTGGGCCACATTGTTGAGTAGCTGCCACACGTTCTTGATCACATAGTCGCCGCCCACGATCTTGTGCTGCTGCGACCGCTGCTGGAGCAGCTGCTTGGCCGCCTCCAGCTGCTCGCCGTGGACCAGCAGGGCGGCATAGTCGATCAGCTTGTGCTCGTCGAGCTGGAAGGCTGAAAGGAAGGAGGAGTTAGTGTGGTCAGCAGGGAGAGAGGGGCTGTACCTACCTGGATAGGTGCTCTTCAGCTGCTCCAGCGTCTGTTGGGCGCGCGGCAGGTCGCGCAGCTTGATGTGCAGATCCAGGATGGAGGCCAGCATGCCGGCGCTGGACTGCACCTTCAGGGCCTGGCACTTGGCCAGCAGCTGCTGGGCCCGCTCCAGACGACCACTGCGCACCGAGAGCTGCAGCAGACGACGCAGGACGCCGCGAGGGTTCAGCTGCTTGGACTCCAGCTCCACGAGGTGGCACTCCAGCTCAT
The DNA here is from genome assembly GCA_018874455.1 of Drosophila trapezifrons. Classification (NCBI taxonomy): domain Eukaryota; kingdom Metazoa; phylum Arthropoda; class Insecta; order Diptera; family Drosophilidae; genus Drosophila; species Drosophila trapezifrons. Next base: position 9,860 of record JAEIIF010001992.1, read on the forward strand.
CCAGGCTCATGTCGCGCGGGTGCTTGATGAAGCCGCCATGCAGTGAGGCCGCGTCCGCCGGCAGCGTCAGCTGGGAGTTACGCATCTTCTGCAGGGCCTTGCCCAGGCCCTGGAGCACCACACCATTGTCCTCGCCAGTGGCATGGCGAGCCACGGAGAGCAAGGCTTCGGCCGCAGCCGGCGAGAGCTGCACTTCCAGACGGTGCAGCTCGTGCACGAAACGGAGCAGGGCGGCGGGCTCCTGGCGCAGACGCGTCTGCGGTCCGCACATCTGCAGCAGCAGGGCGCCCACGAAGTCCTCCTCCCGCTGGAGCGCCTTCTGCTGCAGCGCCTGGACCAGCTGGGCGAACTGCTCGAAGCGCTTGGTGGCACGGGCATTCACCGCCAGCGATGACAGTGGCTGGAGCAGCGTGGCGAGGTCCAGGCGCGTCGGGTAGCGCCTGAGCAGCTCCAGCACCTCGGGCAGCTGGTTCTGCTGCAGCAAGACACCTATCACCGGTCCCAGGGTCTGCGAGGGCTTCACGCCCACCGCCTCCAGCGCCTTCACGCTCTCCAGCGGCTGCGTCAGGGTCTTGGTCAGATGCGGCAGCAGGTACTGGCGCAGCGTCTCCTCGTCGCACTCCACGCGCAGGCGCTGCATCTCGGCCAGCAGGCGCAGAATGCCGCTCTCGCCCTCGCGCCGGTAATGGTGGAGGATCAGTGGCCAGAAGTAGTGCGGCCGCAGCTCCTCGCCGGCGGCAGCCAGCGCCTCCAGGCAGCCAAGCGCCGACGAGGGCAGGCGGCGCAGGGCCAGCTCCACGAGCAGGTGAAGAGCACGGGGATTCTGGCCCCGCTGGACCAGCTGGCGGGCAAACTGAAGCGTCTCCGTCACCGGGACGTGGGCGCGGAAGAATTCCTGCAGCAGCAGGCTGCCATACTCGTCCACGTTCTGGTTCTGGTTCTGATTGGGCGCGGGCAAGGCGGCCACCAACTGGATCACCACCTGGACGCGCCCCTCATGCACCAGCTGGATGCACAGGCTCTTGAGGGCGGGCGGCAGGTCGAGTCCGGTGAGAAACTCGGGCGGCATCTCGCTGACCAGCTGCTGGACGAGCTGCGTGTCCACATCCTTGCCGGCGAGCACGGCGCGCAGCATCTGGAGCAGCTGGGCGGCGCTGAATTCCGTCTGCTCCGCCTGCAGCACATCCCTGGCCCGCTCCAGCTGGCCGTTCTCCACCAGCGCCTCGAATCGCAGAGCCTCGGTGGTGCTGGTGCCCAGCTGAAGGCCAGCGGCCCGCATGCTGCCCGCCACGGACTCCGTTCCCGCCAGATCTCCGTTGCGGGCGTGGCCCAGGAGCAGCGAGTGGAAGTTGCGCTCGGTGAGGGCGAAGCTGTGCTCCCGCATCTCGGCCAGCAGCTCGGTGGCCTGGCGCATGTTGCCCGCGGCGCAGGCCACATCCAGCAAGTCGCTGTACAGCGCCGCATCCGGGGCGCCGTGGTAGACGGCGATCTCGGCCAGCAGGGAACGGTGATCCGGCAGCGGCAGCCGGTTCTGGCGCCACACCTGCAGCCGGGTGTGGTAGTGGGCCAGCGTGGGCTGTCCCAGCTTCACCAGCTGCGCCCACAGGCCCTGGAAGAGCTGCAGCCGCTCCTGGGCGCTCTGCGCGGGCAGCAGCTCGGGCACGCAGGATCCCAGCAGGAAGTGCACCTGCTCGGCACTCGCTGTCACCTTCTCCGGCGCCTTGCTGTTCTGCAGGTGCTCCAGCACCCGCTGACAGTGCTCGTAGTTGAGCAGGCTGTGCTGCTGGTAGTACGCCTCCAGAGGCGTCCACACCTGCTCGATGCTAGCCGGTAGCCTGGGCGATGTGTTAGCGGTGCTGCGTCTGTTGCCTCTTCTTTCCGTGCTGAGGAAACGGTGCTGCTGGCTCGGAGGAGCAGCCGGAAAAGTCCAAGCCGGCGGTGGTGCCATTGCATAACGCAGTCCGGCGCTTGTGGAGCACGCCAGGCGTCCTGGCAGCTGGCTGAGACGCTGCCAGCGCAGGCACAGACTCGGCAACACGCGCGCTCGCTGCATTTCGGCCTACTTCATTTACTTTTTCGTCCCGAAAGTAATTTAATTTTCGAAATTGAACAAGAAAACAACACGCGCCGGCAATCAGCTGTTCAGTGTTGCCAGATAACAATTTTGCATTCCTCCTAAGAAATCTCAAATAGTCGAGATTTCTGCCTGAAAAATCCTTTGGCATTGGGAAACTACATCAAGATCACAGCTATAAAACAGCTAAAAACTAGCTTACAATGACTAAACAACAGCTAGAAATGGCTAAACAGGCCTCGAAATCATGAAAATTTATGGTGCTGCCATACTTTTCGAGGAAAGTTTTCAGTTTTACACGTTTCTCGGCGCTCAAAGCTCATTGCAACAACTGGAAACCCTCAGGCTGGGTGCGCAACAATTTGGGGCAAGGGTGGCTACTCAATTTCCTGTGGAAAATCGGCCGGAAACACCTCAAAAAAAGCTTAAAAAGGCGCCAGACCCTCGGATCCGCTCAGCTATTATTAGCCATTTTTTAAGCGTTTTTATAGCCGTTTTCCTAAGAAAGCTTAGCTATTTATGGCCCGGAAAAGGGAAGAGCTATCGATAATCAGCTGGCTGCACTGCTTTCTCTGCTTGCAACACAGCTTCCAGTAACCAACCTGGCCTCACTGGTCGAGTGACATAGCAGTGAACTGCTTGCCTCGATCGTTTATATTTTGTTAACTTTTTTTTAAACTGATTTAATCAAAGCGCTCATTAAGAGCTTATTCCCCTTATCCGTAGACTCTTGATATCATTGCAGCCATGCTAATTACTTTAATATTACTTTATTCTTATGATGATTATGAACTTTTACAGCGAAAAGAAAGAAACTGGCAGCACTGGCCATGGAGTCTGCACTTCCGAGTGCCATAGCAGGAAGCTAACAAGGCGCGCACTTTGATTAAATTTGAACGAACGTTGATTTTGATTCACTTAAACAGATTTCCACGTAAAACGAATACTGCCTGAGACTGCGTTGAGTTTTGAGTTGATTTCGTTGATTTTGTTGATTTTGTTGATTCCGTTGTTGATTACAATCCAGCCACTTATACTTACAATGCAAATTAATTGAATTATTTCAATTTGCCCTGCTGGACAGCGCAGCGCTGAGCGATTCATATTTATATTACTTCTCCTTCTCCAGCCACGCCCACGGACTTACGTTCGTTTCGTTTAGCGGAAAGCACGATGCTGGACGCTTGTACGCTTGGATCTCTTGATATCTTGATCAATTCCATTGAAGATGATCCTCCCATTCCCCCCGTCCGAGACGTCCGGGAAGGGAATACACAGAATACACAGTACAGGGCGGAGAAAACAAATAAAATCCAAGCATCTCGCACTCAACGAGAAAGAGCACTTGAGCGGAATAATGCAATAATAAATGCCGCTGGCATACTACACCATAAATCCGAGAGCTCAGGCTCTCGAATTGCGCTTTGTTTCTGCCCCATCTAAGTCCACATCCAAGTCCCGATGATCCCGCCATCAAGCCAAAGCCAAAGCCACCTAACAAACGTCGCCAAACTGAGACAAATCTAATTTACATGATCGCTCGCATTATCGTCCATTGTATTATAATCATCTGCGACGACGGCGGCGGCTACGACGGCTATGACGGCGACGTCGACATCGACCTCTGCCGCCGTCCCTAGTTTTTATTGTTGTTATTTGTTATTGTTATTGTTATTGTTGCTAATATTGTTGCTGCCTTAGCTGCTGTTGTTGTTGGTGGTGGTGGGCGCTGTGGCGAGTTCAGTGGTTGGCGCTTCCTAAGTGGATGACACTCAAGCTCATTGAGCGCTCCCATTGTTGGGGAAAGCGAGAGAGAGAGAAAAACATTCGATGGGAATGATGGAATGAGATTTGTATGTGGGATCTGCTATTTGATGGGGGATGCACTCGAAAAATCAGCTATAGCACATCATAATGTTTAATGTTCGTAGTAGATAGTGGAAATAATAATGCAGACAGTTAAGGGGCTTTGTATAGAACCATTGGTGAAACGTTGGGGAACCATTGGTGAAACGTTTGGGAACCATTGGTGATACATTGGTGATCCTTTGGTGATACATTGTTGAACCATTGGTGAAGCATTGGTGAAACATTGTTGAAACATTGTTGAACCGTTGGTGAAACGTTGGTGAATCATTTAAACCATTTAAAACATTTCCAAAACTTTGGTGAGCCATTGGTGAATCATTGTTGAAACACTGGTAAAATGGTAAGCTATTGGTGAACTGTTGTTGAACTTTTGGACAACTATTGGTACTATTGGTGAACTATGTCAAGAGAGTAGGGTTAAGAATCTACAAAATAAATAAAGAATGTTGGTTACGTTCTTCTACCTTCTTTTTTTCGGGTGTAGGCGGGGATGAGCTGACTCTGCCGGCGGCGTCGCTGCCGTGCTGCACCTAGCAGCAGCAACAGCAGTCGGCAGTCACTAGTTAGTATTTAGTAGACAGTAGTAAACATAATACAATAACAACAGCAACAACAAGAGGAAGAAGAGGAACAGCAGAAGCCGCAGTAGCAGCAGCAACAACACCAACAACAACAACAATAGAGAGCCCGAGCCCGCACAGCGCACTAAGCTAAACAATGCGAAACATCTGAAAATTCGTTCGTTTTCAGTTTTAAAGTTCAAGCCGCGACATTAGCACACGAAATCTGCGATTATCCGACGGGAGCGAGAAAAGAAACCCCCAATAAATCGAAATAAAGCACAACAACCAGCAATTACAGAAATTACAGAATACAAATCCAAATCAATATCAAAGTGAGCTAAAATCGCGTTGCAATCGCCAGGCAATCCGAAATCCGATCGAGAACCAATTCGATTTGGTTTCTAGAGCGTGTCGAGAGAGATCAATATAAATGAATTACACCTAAACAGCCGCCAATATCGCATTTAAGCAGCGCGAAGCCAAACAACAAATATATACAACAACATTAGCAAGCCCTAAACAAAGCAAATAAAACGAAAATCGAACCACTAAAGCACCTGGCAGTAATCCAAATTATAAACACATTTCTTCAGCGCGAAAACAGCATCAGCCGAGCACAGCGGAAAAACAGCGGAAAACTTTGTTTCCGATTTCAAGATATTAACAAAATAATAAAGGCAAAGCACGAGTTCTAACGAGTTCTAGAATGCCAGTTGAGTTGACCACCGAAGCAGATCCCGAGAAAGCAGAGGAATAAATTAGCAAAAAAGTAAGGAGAACCAGAGTCTAGAAACCGCAGTGCAGAGCTGCATCCGCAGCGGGACAATCGTTATCGTTATCGCAGCTCTGCAAACTGTACCCCCGCTTGCATATTAGACAGTACTGATCTAATATTTACATACAATCTGATTGATAAATCATTTCATATTCAGCCTGAAAAATAACACAAGTAAATATTGTGTGCCCGCCTGCCTGGTTTTGTTTACTCGAAATTTGCATTTAAATTGTGGGAATATTTTCACTTGGCCGTTGTTTCTCCATTCTCGCATATTAGCATGCTAATTCAAATTGGAACACAGCCCCCGCGCCGATTAAAGTGCCTGTTGCACGTGTCTCTGTTCCTTCGGAATCGGATTCGGATTCGGATTCTGGATCCGCCTCCGAGTCATCGCTATTGGTGGATAGGCGGCATGTATATCACGCATATGGGAGACGTCATCCAATGTCAACGTCAGCAGTGGACCCCTTCGAAAGAGTGTGTATTTTTACCCCAGTCTCATCGCGGTCTGGCTAGGTCTATGTGCTGGGTTGGCAATGGCCATATCTAAATGTTATATAGCTACAGCGGGTCGGATCCGCCCGATTCCAGACCGAACAGGTCCGGTCCACCTACCCGGTCTCACCAACTCAATCTGTCCGATCGTCGCTCTTTCGCCACTCTCTCTCAAAATCTCCCAATCTCCGGTGACCTCCCGTCGGAATAGGAAGGACGCACCGATTTCCGACTTGTCTATAAAAATATATACTCGAATTTATATAGTAGGTACGCTTAGCGTCTTCGGGAGAGTTTTTGGGGCTCGAGACTGGTGTCGCCACAAGCACTCGGCAACAGTTCGAGATCGATATCGTCCCTCATATCGCTCATACTTCCAGATATGATCTATTTTCGAAGCCCCCTGCTGACGCAGTCGATTCTGTACCGGTTTAACCGGTTGCAACGGGTAACGGGTAACGGTGACATAGGAAAATTTTGAGCACAAAATACCTTGGGATATGGGACAAATGTGAAATAGAAAATATGAATAATTGGCGGGAAAGTTTTACAAAGAAAAAGGTTGCAAAAATTAGGAAAGAAAAGAGATATTTACATTTTATTTTTGAATCCTCATCCTAATTAATAATACCATATAAAAATATAAAAAAGAATGCCTGATTATAAGTGAACTTAATATAGTAATAATTTATATATTTTGTTATGTGAAACAACCTTTCTTAGGTCCTTCAAAGTATGAGGTTTATATTCTCTTAATAAAACCAAAAAAATCCCAAATCATTTCCGGAAAAAGCAAGAACAGACTTTTCTAGCCAAAAACAAGACAAGTCGACAGCACTGCCAAATTTCAAACAGACAAAACACATTTTCTGTGCGTAATAAGTACGAGTAAGAAACCAGAAAAAAAAGAAACAATATTAACACAAAAAACATAAACAAATCGGAGTATATAAGTATGGCAGGCGATCGAAATAACTGGCAGACTCGCCGCACCCACTGGGTGTCCGAAATAAACAAGATAGAATCAGTTTTTTCAATTCTCAGTTTTGGCAAAACAAAAATTCAAATTTTCCACGCACAGACGTCTTTCCCTCCGCCATTTCCCCTCCCAATATTTTCCGTATTTTGCCTATTTTCCGCCGCACTCGACGTATTTCTGTATTTTTCAATAGACTCTCGCTTTCGCTTTCGCTTTTGGGGGCCATGAGGATTCACGATTCACGATTCCCCGCCGCCGATTCACGTGTCGCGCATTGTTTATATTTTTGCTATTTCGCCATCCGCCGCTAGGTGAAAATTGGGTGAAACGTGCCTCGAATCTCTTGATCTTTGCATGTGCAAATTCGGATGCTCCGTTAAGGATTTATGATGGAAATGGCGGGATGTTGAGGTCCGATAACGATAACTGCCATGGCAAAGGCAGTAGGAAATGTTAAATTAATCGGATATGCACGATAAACAATATTTTTGGCTTCTTACAACCCCTTCAAGTCAATATTATTTATGTACTTGAGTGTTATTAAAAAAATGTAGTTTGCTCAGGGTTTTATGGATATTGGGGCATATATTTTGTTTATCCGTATTTATTATATTATTTAAGAGCAGGGAAAAGAAGGACAATTTCATATAGCTCTTAGATCATAATTTAAAAAACAAGAGGTATTTCAAGAAATGCAATATAATTTTATGCTAACTTTTTGTAGGCTAATTAATAGGGAAATTCATTTTTCAAATGAAAAAAACATTTTTTGTTGATTTTTGTTCATTTTTTTAACATCACAAAAATGGTCAAAAATTTGATTTTTAAAAATGTGTTAAAATGACTTAAACTTTAAATGCTCTATTGTTCCCCTTCAAAAACAAGCTTACAAAACCAAACCGAAAAAAAATCCATTTGGAATTGTTTGATTTACAGCCATAAAACGCTAAATTATGACTGTCATTATTAATTCCTTTTTTATAATAAATTATCAATCATTAATAATAAATAAATTCAGACAACTTGCAGCTAAAATAATTTAGTTTAATTTAATTTCAAGGCTTTCCGCATCAGCATCATAAAACGCCGAGTTACAAATTAATTTGAGAAAATTAAGAAACCGGAGGACAGACGATAGCCGATAACCAATATCACGATAGCAAATATCCAGCGATAACTATTTGAATGGAAGCAATATCGCAGCTCAATCCACAAAACAACAACAGCCACACCAGCGACAACAACTACAACGGCAACAACAGGAACAGGGCGATAACGGGACATCAGCACTGCCACGCCCACCGCTGCCACAGCAAGCAGTACGCCAAGAGAAGGTGAGGTGAGTGTGTGCAAAGTCAAGGCACAACGAATTCAAAATAATCAAATTAACGCACTGTTTTTTCTATCTCTCTCTCCCTCTCAATATTTTACAATGTGTTTACACATGTATGAAGTGGTTTGAAAAACACTTGTTACCTTTAATATGTTGCTTTCGTGCTAAGGGAGAAAGAAAAGATGTTGTTCTTTCCCTTGGCTCACAAACTCATATAGGATATTTGTGTTTTTGGACAGTTTAAGCTTACCAAAAGCTGTAAATATGGCTGTTTTTTTGTTTTATGAAATAGCAGTGCAAGCTGTCTAGATGCTTGTGCAGTTGAAACAGCTGAAACTGAGCTGCACAAGCATCGCAGACTGCTTGCTTGGACAGCTTGATAGACAAGCAGTACAGTCCTTGTAAAATAGCAATAGGAAAAATCGAGAAACTTTAATATTAATATATTAATATTAATTTCTAGACAGAACCCATACTTTGATTGGATTTTCCCTGCTTCGGTACTCCCCCTATATAATTGGCCACTAATTGCACTTGTATCGCCATTTTGCATAAAACGCATTAACTAAAAATATATTTTCCAACTTTATATATGGATGTTACGACCAGAGCCGGGCGGGGCAATAAAACCAGTTAAGTCACTGACGGAGACAGCAGTCCCTGTAACAGAAATAAACTGAATTGCAGGGAAATTGCTATTTAATCAAAATATTTGCAACCAGATAAGACAAGGAAACGTGCCGAGATGGAGATGCGAATGATTGTAATTATTATGGTTATGGGTTTAAGGAGAGCGCCACATTTGTAAATAAAAAATTCGTACTTGTACTTGTACTTAAAATATCAGGAAACGTTCTAAGTCTAGCTAAAAAGGAGGAAAGACACACGGGACTGACTATCTTCAAATTGTCACAATTATACTATAAAAACTGAAATAATTATGATTTTGTTAGGGAAATATCCCTTATATTGTTGAAAACGGAATTCCCTTCAAAGTTAGGTCGTAAATTCGTCTCCCTAAATACCAAGTAACCTCCACCCCATACATAATATCCGCATATTTAAGCATATATCTCTGGCGTGACGCGTTAATGTTCTTGAACCTGAAACGCGACCAATTTGAAATCGGAAAATTGCGAGCCGCTTTATTTTTGGCTGGGCAAACATCTCCTTGGAGGCGGCATGTTTGCTTAAAATAAAGCGCGTATAGATCGCCTCTCCGCCATAATTATTTATTTATTTGTTTGTTTATTCTCTGCTCTGCTGTGTGCTCTGCCCGGCGGTCTTCTGTGCCTGTGCCCTCGCTCAGGCGTTTTTGCTTTTTGGGGGGCGGCGAGGCGGCTCGAACCAATTCGAATTGGTTTGGGTCAGCGCAAGTTCTTCGATACATCAGCAACAGCTACGGATACGGATACGGATACAGACGAAGACACAGATACAGACACAGCTACAGCTACAGATTCGGATACAGATTCAGATGCAGGTACAGTGAGTGCTGGCAGGGCAGCGACTCTCCAGGGGAAAATAACCAAAGCCCACGACGACGATGATGAGGGAAAGGCAACTGCTTTAATTGTGCTTTAATTAGCTGCATAATTGCAATGCCAGCTGGGGGTTATCCACTCACTACTATCCATGCACATAATGCCCGCTGGAACTGCCTGAATCTGCCAGGGATTCCAGCTGACCTTCCTTGGAAATGTGCAGCTTGAAACCGGAACAAAAGGGTAGTATCTTAGCTCAAAGAAATTGAATAAATCATATAAATAAATTCCCACAAAACCCCTAAAAAATGTTCACCTAATCGAGGGCAAAACGTTTCATTTCAAGAGTCAGACGTTGAGTAAATTCTTGCAACACCAAGAAATTCTCTTCATCTTTCGCTCAACAAGTATCTACACATTGTTCTCGGCGCATTGCTACGACATAAAATTATTAAATGATTGAATTAATGCAAATCTGTTAATAACACAAAAAATCCCCTGATATTTGCTCGTTAGCATACCTTAACTTGTATTGATTTAAATAATAATAAATAACAAATAATCGAAACTAAGGTGATTAAGATAATATGATGTTTTCCCCCTTTTTTTGCATTACTTGGCAAACAAATAATAATCGAATCACTGGGAAATCTCCCATAGAGACCCGATTTCTGGCTGCTTTTGGGGGTCACCAATCTGACACTTTCTCTGCAGTTCCCTCTCCCCTCCCCTCCTCTGTCGCATTTAGCACACAAATAATACAAAAATCTTATAAATACATTTTATTTTTTATTATTTTTTCGCTCGGTCGGGGTCACCAGAATGCAAATATTTCCCTGAAAGTCAGTGCATCGAATGTGCACGTCGAGAGTTGAGGGCCTTCTCCTCCGTCGTTTAATTCGTTTACATTTTTATGGCCCTTCGGCTGTCTGGCTAGCCGGCTCGTGTGTTGATCCAGTCGCCAGTAGCTATTATATAGTCCCATATAGTGCCTCAGCGGGGGCCCTAATCCCAGATAAACACTTTAAATCAAACTCCTCTCATCCGCGCGACAGGTGGACGTGGACGTAAAATTAAAATACAAAATAAATACGTAAAAAAAAGCACAATCAAAAGCCGAGCGGATCAAACAAAGCAAGTGCTGCTGGCTTCTGGCTACTGGCTACTGGCTACTGGCTTTCGGCTATTCCGTAATACACATCCATTTGCATAGAGCTCTAGAGCGAACAAAGAGCCAGCGACAGTTGTGGCAGTTTCTAATTGTTGTCACATCCCATTGTGCAAGGTACCCTGTCCCTGTGCCTTGGCCTGTCCCTGTGTCTGTCCCTGTACCTCTGCCTGTCCCTGTACCTGTCCCTCTAGCCCTGCTAGGGCGCCACAAACCTGTTCGAATCAAAACATTATTCTTTGCAATGAAAACCCACTCAAGCAGACAGTTCCCCACTCCCTGAGTATCGTGATCGTCTTCCAATTGATGGAATGACAGCTTCCGATCATGTGCCCCCTACCAAGGTAACCAGAGAAATCTAGGTGATCTTGTGCAGGTTTTACCTGAAGTTTTTTATTTAAAAAAATAATATTTGAGCTTACTATTCGCAATTCATTGTTTTACTACCTTCTATAAATAATATTAGCTATAAATATTTCCACAAAAGCTGTGGGTTTATACGGTTTAATAAATAAACATTTGAAATCGAGATCATTTCAATCTAAAGAACACATTATTGATTTACGATTGTGTATTTTTATATTGATCATTTACTGTGCGTTGTATGTACTTGATATTTAGAGTATAGAAGCTTTTAGGAAATTGACTTTACGATGAAACCTTAGCTATTGTAAACATATACCAACATACCAAAGTTCACTTCGATTGGATAGTTATTATGGTCAAAGGGTAGGTTTTTGTGTTAATCTCTCAAAGGTCTCAGGTATGCGGTCGCCATAAGGTAGGCAATGATTTGAGAAGCAGAACCACAAGCAGAACCAGAACTAGAACCATCAGTAAAGCGATCTCCGGAACTGAACGGAACCACTCAACTCAACTTAACTCATCTCGATCGGCGACGCCCCCGTCCCTTTTTAAAGACGTAGTGACGTAGCGCCTCAAAGGTCCAGCGGGTTGATTGGCTTCGGTTCTAACCAGTTCGCACTGGAGAGACGGCCAAATGTGCTCCCCGTTCTCTGCCTCGCTGGAAATTGGGCATTGAATTGATTTCTGATTTCTGCTTAAGCCCCGCTCTTAGTCATCCATGGCTATGCTATGCTTCTCTTCTGCTCAGCTGCAGCATATACATATATCTGTATGTCTCCTATATATATATATGAACCTGTGTATATATTTCCGAGACCCGATCTTGTATTTTTCCCCCGATCTTAATTGTTATTGAGCATGCAATGATTAATCAAGCTTCGCGCATTCTCGGACCCGGGCTGGGTTTCGGTTTCGGGAAGTTAAGGGGATCCAGAGTTGGACGATAGACACTGCGTAGCCGGGAGTGACTGGACAGTTTGGGGAGACAATACGGACTCACGTGACCATCGAGATCTCGATCTTGGGGTAATGTGCGTCAGAGGAGCAGCAGCGAGTGTTGGAATTAGGAAAAAGCCCCCAAAGCTAAGCCAAATACAATGTTGATGTTTTGATCGTTATAATGTGGCAGCTAAGCGAAATGACAGATCATAAAGCTAAAGATAGATCATTAAGGCGGGGTGATAAGATCTTGACTCCGTTTATGAGTGGAGGATCTGTTGGAGATTGCATAATCAGTCCCTTGAGATAGCTCCTTGAAGAGACGAACCCTGGGAGATCAGTGATCAATATCAATGAAATTGTCACTGACTCATTGAGAAGCCAAGATCTTGATCAGTTGATCAATTTCCCAAGATCTTGACTCAACGGAGGCTTAGCTTCCCCAATGGCTAATCAAGTGAATGCTTTTTTATTTCTCAATGAATGCAATCAGCAAAATAAAGCTCCTCGGGACTTTGTATACTTTGCAGTTGATGGAGTGGATAATTCCTTCGTTTCCGTCTCCCTCGGAGACTCGAGACTCCAAATTCCAGATTCTACAAGACTAGCAGATTTATGCCTGATAAACCAGTAAGCCCGGAGTAGATAAGGGATGCGGAGTATCTCCGTGTGGGTGGCCCATAAATCTCCAGTGGCAGCGACCACAAAAAAACATCAACAAACTCTTAAGCCGCAGAGCCCCCATAAAGTCCACACAAATTTCCACTGACGTCAGTTCCATTTGCGGAGTGTGCACAGAGATCAGGAGGCGGGAGTTGCGCGATCCAAGAAATGCGATATAGCCATGGCCACTATATAGTATAAACTCGTACCTGATGATAGCTTGACTTTGACTTTGACGCGCCTTGGCAGTCAAAGGACACACGCTAAGCTGTCCGAAAAACTGTGCCTGGTCACGAGGGCTGACAGCTGCTGTCGCGGATCTCGGATCTCCGAGCTCGGCCAGGAGAGTGATCTCCGCCAGCGTTGGCCGCTGACAGTTGGGCAAACAGATCTGAACTTGGGCGGTAGCTGCTGCTGGGCCAATATTTGCCCTGCGTCCACGCCATATTCCCTTGAATTGCGAAAGACGAGGCCCGAAAATAAGATATTCACTTATTTTTAGCTGATCTACGTTACATTGACTGACGAATGGACTTGTAAATACTTCCAAATTAAACAGCGAAATTCTTGTATTCCCATCTGATTTAATTTTAAATCCCTGAATCTCTATTCATTTCCCAGAAATCTCGATCTTAACCCAACTAGTCTGTGACACACACAATGTGCGTTTTTTGGGCATTCGAATCACTGATCTTGGAAGTGCTTTCGATACACTTTCATGGCTGCGGAAAAAACCTTTGCGCACACAAAAAAAAAAAAAGAAGCACATTTTTATGAAATGGAAGGAATTACGTAGATCTTTTGCCGCCGCCGGCGCTGGCTGGGGTGGGCAGTGAGCGGTACAAGGTCTATGGGGGACGAGACACGCAAATACGTCCCGCACATGCACATGCCAAGTGGCCAAGTGGCCAAAGTGACAAAAGATCGAAAGAGAGGGCCTCCGCCGAATTGGCACGCACACTCGAAGATGCCATTTAATATTTAATACATATATGCCCGTACACCCGTATATTCGCAGAGCTATTTCTGTTTACGCCTGGATATTGTTGACGTGCGATTTCTTCTTCGTTTTCGGTTCGGGTTCGAGTCCATACCGATTCGATTCGATTTCGATCGGTTAAATCATGCTATGCCCATGTACTTGCATTTTGAGTGATCTCTGAATGTCTACAGAGAGATAAAAATAACAAGATTTGATGAGAAAAGTCCAATTCGATGGTGGCAACCCTTTTAATGAAGTTATTTCAGTATATAATAGTATATTTCAGTATATTATAGTATATTTCGTTGCAAATACGGCAAGTTAATATGTTTATAAATACCAATTTCTTGTTTGAAAATGTTTTCAAAAGTATAGAGTGACCAGACATCTTAAAATAAAAAGATTTTAGTATATTTTAGTATACTTATGCCTTAGAATATTTATTTATTTATCTATCTAATAGGTAAAACAAATTAAAATGATTTAAGTAAGGACTCTGATTCTAGTTGACCAATTTTGGATGACATTTCTCCGTGTAGAATACCACCAACCTTTGTCTGGTCCAAACCGATGCCACCAACTGGTTCGCACCTGTTTTCAAAACCGAATCCAGCTGCTGTCCCGTGACTAAGCGATTCGTTACGATTTTATATTTGGAATATGCAGTTTTTTAACAAATTCATTAGGAGGGATTATCTTGAAATATGTGATGATATTATTGATTTATAGTTTGTAGAACTTGTAGCTCTAACCAGAAAGGTTATAAATCACTTAGAACACTTTTTTAAAGTGCTCTTATTATGATTTTGATTTATACCTATTTCCTATTTTTCCGTAACTGATCTATAGTTGTTCCTTAATAGCTTTTTCACTTAGAAATCCGCTTTAGGATATTGCAATATTAACCAAATAATTAGGAACTAAATTATTTGGTTAATACTGCAATTTCCCAAACTAAATAGGTTTCTTAATCGCTTGGGCTGATCAGTCAAGGCCCAAAAATGATTCCTTTTCCCAACCGATTAAGAGAGTGTACTATATTTATAATATTTAAATTGTTACAACAATAAAAGAGCATCTCGAGCCGCCAGAAGAAAAAAAGATTGAAAGTCTTGTTTTTTTGCGGACGGACACACTTTGTTGCGATTGTGAGTTACGAGTTACGAGGCAGATAAGAGCGGAGAGCGCAGTGTTTTGATTTTGATAACCATCAGCAGCCCCAGCATTCGGAAGATGATTCTCCTGAGTTTATTTTGATTATTATTTTTTTTTTAAATATTTTTACCCCCGATAACGTCACGAGTGGGGTAAGGGGAGGAGGCTGCGAGGCACTGAGAGCACAGAGCAACCAGCACTGATCACAGAACACACATCCCCCAGAGAGGAGAGGGCACACACAGAGCATCCAAGAGCAGGGCGTCCGCGTATAAAAGCGCCGACAAAACGCCACTTGGAACGCATTGTCCAATCGCTCTTGGAGCCGCGTGGAGCTCCTCCAATCAGTGATCTACATCTCGATCCGTGTATTCGAACCGAGTTACTCGTGAACCACTCGACCCAGTCGTCGACACCCAGGACAGCAGCAGTAGCAGCAGCAGCAGTAGGTGCGTATATAGTAAGATCTATAGGATATATAGGAAGCAACCCCTGCCCAAGGATAAATTACAATGGGCAAGGTGAATCATCAGAGGCGTCGTCTTCCTGTTCAAATGCATTCAAGATTCCGATTCAGCAGGAGACACGAGACATTCTTTTCTGGGCTTTATTCCACATTCGTTCGGGCTTAATTCTGTTTTTCGGTATTTCTGAATTTCTGTAATTTGTTTTCTTTTTGTTTTTTTGTTATTTTCTTATTGTTTGTTGCTCGCTCGAAATACAGTGCAACAGCTGAAAAAAAAATACGCATAAATTATTTATGCAAACTAAATTGTCGCGCGCCCAAGCAACACGAGAACAACGGCGGCGATCGCCGCCAAGTATTAACATATTTTTTGTTATTTTTTTGTATATATTTTGCGTTTGCCAAAGTGAATACCGAAAAAGGCGGAAAAAAAACGGAAGGGAAGCAGGGAACACCTGTGCCAGATTAATATGCAATAACAAATATTCCAAATTCCAAGGGGGATCAAGCCCTTTTTTTTCTGCTGCCAGAGCCTTGTAATGATCATTGTCAGCCTGCTCCGCCTTACTGGAAATAAAAGTCTCTTTTCACTGAAAAATATGACTCATATTTTCACGCCGCTTTAATCTGACTTTGACCTTATATTATTCACAACAAAAATAATATACTGAGTTTTTTAAGAAAACTGAAAAGTAATTATAACCAAATATTCCAAGCCTTTGAGCATTACAAAATTCTCTTTTTTAATTCCATTTTTCACGACCTCATAAACGGGAAACTCTTCTTACCCATTTTCCCAAGATTCCATAATTTCTAAGTTTCTTTTTTAGAAAAAGAAAGGTCTTCTGTTTCCTGTAGATAATTTTCTTTAAATTCTTACAAAAAGAAAACCCATTTCTCTGTGACACAAATTCCACAGCTTTCTTCCTTGTTACGAAATTCTTCCCAGCAATTCTTCGGAAGCCCAGAAACACGCATTGAGTCCATTCAGTTCGATCTGTTGAATCATACCGATCGATAATAGCTTGTCCGCCTGTTGCTGGGTGTCACTTGCCGAGAGGCCTCACTGTGGCTCATCTCCCGCTGGCCGGAGAATCTCCAGCGATCATGGGGAGCATTAGTCATGTTTATTTGTTTTGAATTATCGGGCCTAGAGCGCGATGCTCGCTCTGGCTTCTTGGGCCTAGCAAATTCATCGGGTTCCCGACTTCCGAGGCAGACTTTTGTTTTCGTTTCGCACATTGTTTTTTCAATTGAAAGTGGAAAGCCAATTAATTGAAATGTTTGTGCAAGAAGCGCACTAATGGATGGGCTTAGAGGGGTTGTCGGGGCCGTTGGGGACTCTTCAATTGAAGCCCAAGATGAGGAAATAAGAATCCGATTCGAACGAGTTTCGAGCACACGCAGCTTGATTAACATTCAGCAAACAACAACAGTACATAATACATATTGGAGCAGATAAATGTGCATATATAGCCTGCATATGTAGGCCCATCTGTGCTCGTCGCCAGTGTCATTGTTCGTAGATTAAACTCGCCCATTGCCAGGCTATATAAGAAATTAAAAAAAAATAAAAAAAAAATACAAAAGGAAATACGCCCCGAATTGAACTCAGCGAGTGCAGCAACCATTGCACTCACTCCACTCCAGCCGAGACACCCACCATGGGGTCAGAGGAAAACTGCTTTCTTCTTAAGAATTCATACTTGATACTTAAAACTTAAAAATACTTGAATATAATTTAAATTCTTTGTGTTCCCTTTGCAACATAAGCCTGATCAAAAAATATTTGTTTATTTAGATTAGTATATTTTTTAAAACAAATCTTTAAGGCTCTTACAATGTTTTCCCTAAAACTGTACCACTTTTTGAGGCACTTGCACACAAATTGTATTTAGAGTCACATTTTTAATTGATTTTCACTCAAAACTCGAGCCTAGCTCTGTTCTCTTTAGTTTATTGTTACGAGTCGTCGGACTTGAGTAATTAGGCTGTCCATCATCTAGCATAATTATCAATTATCCGTTTACAATACCCGATCCGTGACAGTCGTCCGGAGGAGCACATTTCAAAAATGTCTAATTAATTTAATTGTGGGCGGCCCCAAAAATAACAAAAAACAGAAAACAAATATTAAGTTCGCTCTCGGCAGCGGGCGAACAAAGAACACGTTCCGAGCTGGATTTCCGTGGGGGATTGGGATTGTGTGTGGGTCAGAGGTGCGATAATTCGCCAAATGAAGCGACCACAAATTAGCGTCAAGTTAGGTCCCATAAAAGCCCCTAATCAGCCATTATGCAAGACGATGGATAGTCGGGGAGAGAGTGCAGTCACGTCTTGGTTCGTTCTTGGAAAGTGCATAACCGAGCAGCTCGGGTTTCATCTCAAGTATTGCATTTCACATTTCACACAAATGGCTCGATTCGCTAATTTATTGGCAATCTTCGGACTCGCATAAATGGCAAAATTGGATGAGTCAGTGGGAGAAACTCCCACCGAAATGCGGCCAACAATTAAGCAATTAGACAGTTGATTGACTTTATGATATAATGATAAACGATCCACTTTGGAAGCGCTAATAGATCGGCGTTAAGTACATTAAGTCATCTATATATTCTTCTTATTTGTTTTTTTGCATTTTTCGAGTCTGACAGTCAGTCACATGGCCAGCTTACACGATCATTGCTCGCTGTATCAGTAATCGCAACGACAACAATAATCCATATATATACTCTTAAATATATACACTCTATATGTATGAAAGAATATCAATAATAATGATAATGTCGCTATTAAGTCTCAAGTATGATTCTTTTGATCACTTGAGCCGCTCAACGATCAGCGATCAGCGATGCCTGTTGCCGTTAATTGTTCGCCCCTTTAGAGGTGTGGGATCCCAGATCCCAATTCGGACTTGTCACCCGATCTGCCAGTTATAACGTTTCGGTTAACCATCGTTACGCGATCGTTGAACGATTATAATGAGCTTGACTCACCGACGAGCCAGATCGTTGATCGATTTTACAGGGATCAAGGTAGATCATGACAAGACTCGATATTCAGTAGTCCCTATATCATCAATTGCTCACTGGGCTCCATTGTCTTTCCTTGGCACGTTTCAGAGTTACCATTAGGTAATATTGATCTTAGAACTCTTCCAAGATGTGTAAAGGAAATTAAAATAAATACTTATCTCGTTCTTTGTGTAATATAATACTTTTCGCTTTAACTTTTCTTCTCTGTGTTATCACTTAATTGATTTCGCATTCCCGCCGTTCGCAGTTCGAATTTCAATAAGCACGCGCGCGCGCGCACTCTTGAGAACGCTCGGGAATGGAACGAGATCATTCCAGCTGTTCCCCTGAGCGGCTGATAAGCCGTGTTCCATCCCGCGTCGTTCCGCAAATGCGATTTTGTGCGGTGTATTTAAGCAGGCGCTCAGATTTGAATGCCGCTCAGATACTTTCCACCGCTGAAAGCGCACAAACGCAGTGTTCCGATCCGAAACGCACCGCTCGCTAAATAAATAAAAAAATAATAATAATAACGAATATCGAAGCTACCGAACTCTACTCCGGTAAATTGTTGCTCCCTGTTTTTGTTTATTCTTCTGTCCCGCCGTGTTTTCAATCGAATTGGCTTTAATGTGTTCGCCAGTCTGCAATTGCGATTGCCAAACAAAACTGAGAACACCGCGCACGGACAACGCCAAGATCCACTACAAGCAAAAACACAAACAGTCGCTAAGCTGACGAGCACTTCAATTAAACAACTAAAAGATTAAAATACAATTTTAAATACAAAGCAGAGCAACACGAAATTAATTACGAAATAACTAGACGTATAAACAAACACCAAATAAGTGCAAAACATACAGGGCGTAGTCGCAGTAAAAGCAAAAATATATATTTAATGTGCATCGAACGGCAGCTTTAAATAAAAGCATACTTTATTATTTTTTCAAAAAAAGAAAACAAAGCCAAACAGAAGAACAAGTTAACAGAGAAACAGGTGCAAAACAGACACCGAGTGCAAACCAAGTCCCATCTGAAAGGTAAACGGAATGCGAAACCAAAAATTATTAGCTCAAAATGGGGAAAATTAGCAGGTGAATCAATTAGCAGGCTCTTAAAACTCTAGAATAAAAACTGGATGGATGCTTTATTCTAAAAGTCTAAGGGGGAACAACTCAGTTATAGTTATGAGACGAAAAATATTCCTAGAAATGATAATTTTCCAAACGAAAACCCCTATTTGACCCTTGACAAATTGGGAGGTGTTTAGTGTTTCACTAAGTAACTAAGTAAAGCTTTGCAAAAATTTATTTATTACCCATAAAACGAACACTTTCAAAAGCTAATGTTTCCTGAAATAAAAAGATATAATAGAGAAAAGAGGTTTTTCGTAATCTTTTGAAGAAGATACGACGACAGCGTATCATTGATATCTGATAGCGGTAAATATGCACTATTAATTGGGCCAATACTGATGTTAATTCATTGTGTTATTCATTCTTAAAAAAAACAGACCTCAAGGGCCTTGAACTTGAAATGAAAAATAAAACCCCCCTGTCTTGGTAGTGCTTTGTTTTACTCTAGAAGGAATCCAAAATCCGAATCCCATGAATCATCTCACATTTTTCGCACTGCTTTGGTAATCGATGAGAAGCAGTTTTTCCCATTTGATGAGTTCAGATTTCCGATATGATCTCTCCACCACCTCAGGGACGTAATGTCTCACTTTTATGTGCTAATTAATGTGAGATATGCAAAGGCGCAAATAATAATGCAAAGGCAAAAGCTAAACTAAACCATAAATGCATCGGATGACATTGGGGCGTCGGCGAGTGTATAAATGTAATATAAATAATGCTGGGACTGGGACCAAGTCCGGAATGCTCCATTCACACGCAGTTTTTCCAGTTGCACTGCTTTAATTGCGCTTGAAAAAGACAATCATTATATTGCTACGACGACTTGTTAAGCAGCAAACTGGAAACGAGTGCGTTTTATGGCGCTTATACAGTCAAGCATCCTTAGCTAGAACTTTTCCTTTGAAAATTGCAACAAAAAAACTATCTAATGGAATATTTCTCAATACAAATCTTTAATAATTGCTTTTAGAACTGTGGCATAGTTCAGAGCTTTGTGTGAGAGACAATGAAGCCGAACAAATCTGTGCAGTAAAACTTAATTAGTTTCAGTTTGTTTTTAGATTTTATAGCAATTTTAGTATTCAAGTATATGCCATGTCACCTTGGTTCTAGTTAGCGAGATGCGACTGTACATTTCATCAGCCTAGAGTCTTGATGGAACATCGCAGGGGAAATGGAAATGGGATTCGATCAGATCGGGAGGTGGAGTGGTACGAAGGCCAGGTGAAGGGCTGCAGTGTTATGTGGTGCTGGACTGGACTGCGGAAGCAGCGTGGGCGTTTAAGTCGGCGTCCAGGGCATAAATCAGCATATATTCATATTAAACATGGCTAATTGTCGGCTATTATCGCAGCGATTTGATTTCTATGTCGATTGCCAGTCAGAGTCCGAGTGCGCAGCGGAACGCCATGGAAATGGAACGCAGCCAGCCAGCTGAGTGCTGTGAAACTCGCTTTAACAGAGGAAGAAAGTAGATCTTTCTTTTCTGTAAATAAATCTAATATTTTATTTAAATAAACATCCAAAATACTCATCAGAAACTAAAATAACACTGAGTAGGTTCTTAATTTGTTACAGTTCCTAAGAGTAACAACTTTTTCTGCAAGTGCATTCCGTTGCGCTTTCGGTTCCTGTTCTCCTTCAATGCACATGCGTGCATTGCCTGTCTGTATGTCTGTCTGTCTGTCTGTCAGCTGGGCAGTTTCAGTTTCAGGTTCAATGCGAATCAATTCGAATCGAATCGAATAATTGTTGTTGCTTTTGCCTAATGAATAAAGTGAAAGATTGCCGCGATAATAAATCACGAATTGAAATGAAAAATTGTCGGTGAGAGTGCAAAAGAAAGACAAGAAAAGTCGCACAGGCCTTAGTAGGAGGAGCGAGCGAGAGGTTAGCTGCTGCTGCCTCTCTCTCTGTTCATTAACAGCTCTTCGCCGGAAGACCCTGTCTTTCTCTCCTCTCTCTATTCCTCTGTCTCTCTCAGTGCCATTTTGGGATGTAGCTTCCAAGTTGGAGGCGGCACGTGACTGGCAATTGCTTAAATGGTTTATTGAACGCTGTAAACTGATTAGCTTGCTTAATGGTCGAAAAACAGCGCCTTTTGCTAAGTGACCACGCTCCGCTTCACAGCATCTTGGGCATAGCCTAACAGCGATTAATAACACCGATTAATAACAGCGCTGCCTTAACAGCGCGTAACGGTGATCAGTTTGTGGAAGTGGAAGCTGAAAGCTAGGAGAGTGGAAAGTGGATGGAGGAAATGGGGAAGCACATGGAAGTGGTCAGATATAGTGGGAAGGGGTACGGGTAATATTTAATAATATATACTTTCTATGCTTATATATATTAATATTGATTGAAAGTTGCATTGAGAATTATTCTTAAAAACCCGTCCCCCTCTTTAAACGCCCCGCGCCCCTGCTTAACCAGTGACATTCAACTATTTCGAACGCATTCAGCCACATTCCCCAATTATTTATTAATAAAAGTAGCGCAACGCAACGGAAGGCAGGGGGTTTTTTCACGCCTTCGGCGCTTTGGTTAATTCTCGTGCTCGCGACTATTTCGGGCATAATTTTTTATTAATCAATTACGGCGTTGTTTGTGCCGCCAATTAGATGTCGATGGCAGAGGAGTCGTTCGCTTTTTATTTCAGCCAGCGTTCATTCAGCTCAATTGCGTCCAATTGTGTCCATTTAACCCGCTCGATACCGATGCCGATAACTAATCGATAAACCTTTCTTCTCATTTTCTTTGCAGACCGCTAAGCGAGGCAGACACAACTGTACCCGTCGTCTAAGCAGAGCTTAGAAAACCAAAAAAAAACAGACAAACCGAAACCGAAATACTTCCCATTTCCTTTTTGCTACGCGCACAAGAAGCCAACAAACCCCTGAACTATAGAATGGTAGAAGGTGATTCCGCAAAGGGCAAAAGCGAATGTAAGTAATAGTTTTAGATACTAAAAAAATAGATATTCAAGAGATATCCCTCTCGATAAAGAATTGCTCAAAGTAGAGATAAATCCCTGACCAAATCGATTCCCCATCTCGATCCTTTAATTGCAGCCTATAATGTAGAAGCTGGACTACAACCAAACTACAACCAAAGCGCAGCAAGCAACCAAGCCACCAACGCCGCTGGCCACCACCATCCCGCTGGCCAGACCAACTCGATCGCCTCGAACGCGACATCGCACATCGACAACCGAGCGATCATCCAGCCGTATTCCCTGGGCACGGGCGCCAAGCAGCCGGAGTATCAGTTCGCGGCGGACAACCGCGGCTACGAGCCGGACAACCATGCCAATGGCAAGCAACAGCAGCAGGACGTAGAGCGTGCCGCCGGCGGAGATGCCCCCGATGGACACGGACGCGGCCCGGCCGCGCCGGGAAAGGGGCGCAAGAAGTCGGCGCCGCTGCCGGAGCCAACAGCTCCGATAGTTGCCAACTTCGAGCGTGCCATCGAGCTGTGCGGCTATGGCAAGTTCCACTACATTCTGTTGGCCATCTGCGGCCTGGTCAGCACCTCCGAGGAAATGGACGTCATCTCGATGTCCTTCATCCTGCCCTCGGCGGAATGCGACCTGGACCTCAACACGGAGACCAAGGGCTGGCTCAACTCGATCATCTTCATTGGCATGATGGTGGGCGCCTACTTCTGGGGCAGCATTGCGGACAGCTTTGGCCGCAAGAAGGTCCTCATTGTCATCTCCTTCATGAACGCCCTCTGCATCGTCGCCTCGTCCTTCTCGCAGACCTACACCTTCTTCATGCTGTTTCGCTTCCTCAATGGTGCAGCGTAAGTACCTTTATTTTGTTTACTTCAAATAGCATAGTTTTTAAGTCCCTTAAAAAAGATACCCAGAAGTATGCAGTAATTCTTTAGCAAGTTGTGACATTTTGTAGCATACTTTTGGAAGTAAATTTTATTGATTTCAAACACAGAGCTTTGGAAATTATAGATTTTCATTAAGAAATCTTCGAAAGAATCTAAAAATTTTTAATTAAAACAAGAAAACAGCAAATTTCAATTAAAATTCCCCCAAAAATGTACTCTGGCATGCTTGAGACATCAAATAAGAACCTTGTTGCCTTGTTGATGTGCCAAAAATACCGAAACGATGAGAATTTGCTCTTCTCCCATATGTTTTTTTGGCACCCATCAACGATACCCTCGACTTGGACTCCGGTTGCGACTGTGGATCGAGTGACACACGGGCCCGGGCCCCAAAGGGGCAAAGTGTTAATTCAATTACCTCTGTTATAAATAACAACAAAAATATTTGAGCCGCAATATCGTGACTGTTTATGCTAATTAAAGGCTCGAATCCCCAAGCCAGCAATCGAAAAATGCCCGAAAAAAATATCCAAAAACACCGCGCGAACAAATGGAAAATCTCTCGACTCAGGCCTTGGCCCCTCTGCTGGCTGTGGGTTACATTGGTGGCGCTTAGTCACTCGGTTTCCCCTCGAGCTCATCCATATACTATATATTTATCATTATTATTTTTGCCAATCGTCTGCTAATTAGCCCATCGATCTGACAACAATTATTTTGCAATATTTCGCTTTACTATGGACGCTGGAATTTCCGTTTAGATCTTCAAGCCGAAGGATTGCCTACTCTAGATCATTCGAGATAATTCAACAATGATGGGTTCTCTTTTCTGATTTTAATGTTAATTGGTTAACGTCGAGTGATCACTAATAATATGTTCTGCAAACAAATTTCTTCATTAACTTTTGTCGTCGCTTTTTTATTATGAAGTATTCTTCGAATTAAATAATTCCCCAGGCTCCCTCATGATCGGAATCATCAATAATTTTGTCAATCGCTTGTTAATTACTTGGACGAACTTCTAAGGGAATTAAATTTGGCGATTTTTTGTTGTAGATTTTTGTTTGCGTGTTTTTTTTTTTTGCCTACGTATACGCAATGCGTATACGTAATATCTAATTTTTAAGAAACATATTACGCATACGCCAGGTATGACATACATAGATGGGAAAAAATGAATTAGCTGTTGGCGCTAGTCCAATTTGACAATATTAATATTATTTATAATGATTATGTTTGAACTTTGAGCAAATAATATTATTTAAAGCTATTAGTTATCAATTAGGACCTTAAAAAAATTATTTAATATTATCTATCTATTATTTTAATGGTCCAAAAGTCCCAGAACGGTTCTTTAAATCCCCTAAAATCCGTTAATATACACCATATGAACCGTATGACTCGATAACCACTAACCTTTGCTTTATGTAATCCTCTCTCTGCTTTCAGTCTGGGCGGTAGTGGCCCTGTGATCTGGTCGTACTTCGCCGAGTTCCAGCCGAAGGCAAAGCGCGGCTCCATGCTGAGCTTCATGGCCGCCTTCTGGACGTTTGGCAACCTGTTCGTGGCCAGTCTGGCCTGGCTGATCATCCCGACAAGCATTGGCTTCATCACCCCGTACTTCAAGTACAACTCGTGGCGCATCTTCTTGCTGGTTTGCTCGCTGCCCTCGTTCCTGGTCGGCTTCCTGCTCTTCTATCTGCCGGAGTCGCCCAAGTTCCTGCTGACGCGCGGCAAGAAGGATCGCGCCCTCGCCATCTTCCGTGGCATCTTCGTGACAAACACGAAGCGTCGCCCCGACGAGTACATGGTCTACGACCTGGAGGTGGACGAGAAGCTGCTGGAGAGCTCGGCGAATGCGAAGAATAAGTATTCGCGCATGATCAGCGGCATGGTGGACCACAGTCGCGCCCTGTTCCAGTCGCCCATCCTGCGCTTCACCATCGTCTCGATCACGATCAACTTTACATTCCACATTGGCTACTACGGCCTGTTGATGTGGTTCCCGGAGCTGTTCAATCGCTTCGAGGAGTACGAGAAGGCCTTCCCCGGCGAGTCCGCCGGCGTCTGTTCCGTCACCGATTATGTGGTGAGCATTGCCAATCAGGAGAGCAGCAACGGCACCTGCTCCTCGGAGATACCGCAATCGGTGTTCATGGAGTCGCTCATCTCGCTGGCCTCGGCCCTGCCCGCCAATCTCCTGGCCATTCTCGGCATGGACATGCTGGGACGCAAGTTCTTCCTCATTGCCGGCACCATGACCGCCGGCATCTGCTCGGCGCTAATGTACTTTGTGCGCAGCTCCGTTCAGAACCTGGTCGTCTCAGCCATCTTCAGTGGCGCCATCTCCGCGGCCAACGCGGCGCTTGACTGCCTCATCACCGAAGTATTCCCCACGAAGCTCCGTGCCACCGGTGTGGCCATCTCCATGGTGGCCGCCCGTCTGGGCGGCATCATTGGCAACATCGTGATCGCCCAGCTGCTGGACAACTACTGTCCCTCGCCGACGTTCATCGTGTCGGGTCTGCTCATCGGCGGCGGCCTCATGTGCCTGCTCCTGCCCAACACGACGCGCAAGGAGCTCAATTAATCACAACACCCAAAACACTAATAGATTATCAACTATTACCGAATACCAACTAACTAGCAGTTCCCCTCCTTCTCAGCAGCCACAGATAATCTGATCCAATTTCCATTTTAGAGTCACAGCGGATGTGGCGTGAGAGTTTGAGTTAAATACAGACATGATACTTCATTTTAAGATCAATATCCTTTCAATTTCCTGAAATCTTAAGAGCAGAGAGCACGGAGATCATATAATATCAATGTTCTTCTATTTTCGGATAAATATGAGGCGACATCATTGAGATATTTATGGATATCTCTCTGATATTGCATCATATCCCTTTCTTGAAATTTTAAGATCATTCTTCTGCCATTTTAGGATTGATTTGAGACAAGATCAATAAGGTTTTAGCTCAGCCTCCAGCCACATCGGTTTGATCTTTAAATTTTAATGTTTAATATATTTTTTTTTGATCCGTGCCCCCTCCCCTTTCGTAACACCCACCCGCGACCCACAAGTAATTTCCATTTGGCCGCCTCGCCACATAAAGCGGGGTTCATCCTGTGTATATATGGTGTGTGTGCTACAAAACACGATTATTTGTATCGTCAGTAATTATTTAACGATAGCGATAACGATAAATCTATCTACCTACGATAATCTATCTAACTATCTATCTATCTTTCGGAATTTAAACGACCAAACACAAACCAAATCGCCACTGAAGCGGCGGTGGAATGTCCATCTGAAGTCGCCGCCCGTCGAGGAGCCAAGTATTCCAGCATCAAAGATGCTAAGTTTTAAGCCAAAAACCAAAAAAAAAACAAAAAAGAAAATAAGAAGAAAGAAAGAAAAGAAAGTCGATGGGCGAAACCTCAGATGGCGCATTCCCTCGGCCTGCCAGTTCGATGCGAAGCAAAGTAGAAGAAAACCCCAAGCCAGCGAGAAGATATAGCAGGTAGGATCGATTGCGATCGATGTACGATATGTATTTTGAGTAGTAGCGATAGTGAGTAATATATACATATATATATATTTTTTTGGCAAGCGCCGGCGCCGGCTGAAGCAGCAGCAGCAGCGTGGGGCACGACGGTGAAGGCTAAAGTTTAGGGGATTCCCCCGAAATAATGGTAAAGGACAAAGATCACGATCTAGCTGAGCCCGTCAAGCCCTACACCCCCCTGCTGTCCGTTATTGTTGTTATTATGTAAAACACATACACATACGTATATAACTTTATCTAAATATTAAACATATATCTATCAGAAAACCATTTTCTATAACATATACATAATACACACATAATATATCTATACTACGTCTTTTTTTTTGTTTTTTTTTTCGTCGTCATGTAGGACCAAAGCACAGGAAGTGAAAGAATATTTGTAAAATTTAGTTACGTTATTACAAGTTACGCTACATATATACATACATACAACAAAACCCTAATAAAAAAATGATCAAACCTCAAGAGAGTTGTTTTTAATGGGAGATTTTAGGGGGAAAGTTCTTGAAGGAAAAAAGATGGTAAGGAAGGTAGGGGATACCTCTCAATAACAAGTATTTATAGGTCTCCTTAGTTCATCAACTGTTCCTATAATTAGTTATAATGATCTATATAACTTCCTTGATTTAATCTTCATCTAATTTTAGAAAACCTACTCAGATAGCTTCCCCAATTCGATTCCGTCGTCGCACATCTGTGCAATATAACACGCGACTTGCCTAATAATGTTTATTTGCTCAACGAATATCGCCGGAAAAGAAATATTGACGGGGCCAGAGAGTAAGCGTTAATTAAATAAATACATTTCCCCGAGCACCGCACAAAGGTATTTGTGTTTATTTATCCAACTAAACTAAACAGAAGTGGACGACAGTCAGTGCATGTCTGTCTCCTGGGTTAAGCACTCAAAGAGATTCGCCGACACTAATAAAAATAGATAAAATAAATATGACATATATAAGATATAGGGGGAGGGAGATCCTAAAAAGATCTACACGTGCAACCCAAGTTCCGAGTGCCGAGAAATCTACTAAAAAGTCGCAGCAGTATCCAATAAACGAGCTTCGTGTGCGTATACAATGTTTAGTTCATAAATAGATCCAGCGATTGGTGTGGCAATGTTGATTTGCGTCACATGTGAGAAATATTAAGCAATTTCCGATCCCCAAACATATATAAGCTACATATATGATAACCATAAAATATTAAATCGCGAATCCAAAACATTCGGCTTGTGTCACATAAATCTTTCAGTGGAAATTCGGCAAAAATTCTTTATAATAAACATTGTTTCTCACATCATTATCAGGCTTTTTATTAATTAACTTTAACTTGGCGCCCGAGCAGGGACCGTGACTAACCGTAGTTCATGTCTTGAGGTTCCAATTATATTATTTGAGTATGCGTAGAAGCTTTTTATAACAAGTCAAATAATGAATTTTTTATGCCCTTTTCTATATTTAAAGCCCATATTTATCTTGCGACAGCCGTAAACATTCCTCACAATCGATGATCATCAGGAAAATACGCACTTTGCTTAAATTGTATAATAAACATTGTTTCTCACATAATTATCAGGATTTTTATTAATTAACATTAACTTGGCGCCCGAGCAGGGACTATGACTATCCATGGTTTATGTCTTGAGGTTCCAGTTATATTATTGAAACATGCGTAGAAGCTTTTTATAAAACAAAAACCTTAATAGTTGTCGCTTAATGGACTTTTTTATGAATTTTTCTATATTTAAAACCCATATTTTTCTTGCGATAGCTGTAAACATTCCTCACAATCGATGATCATCAGGGAAATACGCACTTTTCTTGAAATAGCAAGCAATTTGCAAAGCTCTCTTTCCCCATTTTTCCACAGATATTGCATATTTTGCGGAGACTCGCCAAATTATCCAACTTCATGCCCCGAAAATAATAAACAAGGCCGTTTTTCAAATGGAATATTTAATAAAAAATATACATATATATAGAGCATGTTTCATATATATATATATTCTGCTACATTTATGTAATCATATAATGTTTTTTTTTTTTGTTTTCTGTTTGTTCTTTCCTTCGTATGACATTTTGGAATGATTATTTTTTAT
Source organism: Drosophila trapezifrons (assembly GCA_018874455.1). NCBI lineage: Eukaryota > Metazoa > Arthropoda > Insecta > Diptera > Drosophilidae > Drosophila > Drosophila trapezifrons. The sequence continues at coordinate 38,840 of JAEIIF010001992.1, forward strand.
GCATTACATCAGTTTCTCTCTAGGTGTGTGTGTGTGTGTGGTGTGTGTGGGTGTCAGATTTAATCGCTACATAGGCACGTCAGTTCTATTTGTTTGATGCTGCTTGCAATGGATCCTTACGAGTATATACGCTTTAATATATTTATTTTTTAAATTATACGACATTCTTCTTTGCATTTCATACAAAAAAAAAGTAACGTAATTGTGTTTTTAATTCTATATGTTTATTTTAAAAGCTGCTGCTAATAAATACATTAAAAAAAAAGTGAAAAAAAAAACAAATTATCTCATAAATTTAGTATGCGTATTTAAACGTTACATATATCGTGTTGTTTATGGATATATATTTATATATATAGTAATGCATATAGAAAATACTTTGCACAGTTCGTTAGCCCGCTTGCGCTTAGTGGTGTGTGTGTGTGTGTGTGTCTGGGTGGGTGCGTGTGTGTATATGGGGTGTGTGGGGGTTTCTTGGAGGGAGGGAATCATTTATTGAGTGATTGATTGGAAAGCAGTTACAATTTCAAATTGTAAAATATTATATACTAAAAAAAAAAAAGATACTATTCTCCCCTTTCTCTCTCTCGCTCTCAATCTGTCTCTATCTCTTTTGCTCTATGCTTAAAAGCCTTAAAAGCTATCCAAAAATAAATCGCAGGACAAATGCAATTTTTTTGTTTCATCCACAACAACAACAAAACTAAAAAAATAATAAAATATGCTCCTAAAAAATCGGCTGTAAATAAATACAGTTCTGAGTCCTCCTTGTCTTCATTTGTTTTTATGTTTTTGCTTTGTTCTCTTGTGGTTTTTCCTCTCATTTTTCACTAACAATTGGCTACGTTTTTTTTCTTTTTTGTTTTTTTTTTTTCACACTGATCTCTTGTCTTGTCTCCATGGAATTTGCACATTAAATGGGTCTTGGATGGAGGCTGGCGCAGCATTGGAATTACAGGAGGATGGATGGTGTTCAGGGAAAATTAACTTGGGAATTATAAGCTTTTTTACAACCCTCTCTCTGTGTCCCTTTCTTTTTCCACATCCACCTCCGGCTCTGTCGAATGTTTCACATTCTTAGGTAATTTCCGCTTTTCCGCCTTTCTGCTTTTCTGTTTTTCAGCTCTTCTGCTCTGGTTTTAGGTTATAATTGCACTTATGTCGCTAGTTGCTCCTCCCCAACTTGCCTGCTCTAGCTGCTGTTTGATTTGTTTGTTTGTTCTGCTTCCTTGTTCTGTGATTGTTTAATTACTCGCTTGATGCATTCATTAATTTAATTAAATTAAAGTTCAGTACTGAATAATGCCATCAATAAATATGTATGCATGTATGTTTAGACTAAAATAATAAAAACTATCGGCTAAGTGTGTGTCTGCGTGTTTGTGTTGGTGTAGATTTTTTTTTTTTTTGTTTTTTTTTTTTTGGGGTTAGGGAAGAAGCTGCTCAGGAAGGGTTGCATGAATGGTTCCTCGCTTGGAATGGGCGCGTGTATGTGGTGTGTGTGACATTCTAGGAATGCTTAGCATATACATATATATATTGGATATACATATACATAAATCTAATACAGAATCATACCATATATATATAACTATCTCATATCGGTTACGAATACAAATAAGAAGTTGTTTCTCGCCCCCCTTCAAATACTATATAAAAAATACAAGTTGTTGTCGCTGTGTGCTATGTAAATTAAAGTGTTTCGATCCATGTATGTATATATATATATGTATATATATGTATATATGTATGCGGCTGCAACAAAAAGGAAAGTAAACTTATGAATCGCTGCCAGCAGCAGAGAAAAGCAATCGAAACGGAACGAAACGAAATGAAACTGTAGGTCGAAAAAAAATGAATTCCCTTCTAGAAAAAACATAAGATATATTTCTCCTCCTTCAACTTCATTTATCATTAAACCTACAATCTCCCTATCTCTCTCTCTATCTCTCTTTCTCTGGCGGCAACTGTTCCTTCCTGGGAAAAGCCTAGTTTCCATGCTTCGTGTCTAGATCTAGACTGCTGCTGCTGTTAATCTAGCGCGTAAAGGCACTTAGAAAGTGTGGCCCACCCATATCGAACTGCTGCTGCTCGTATGCATCGTCCGACGGCAGGCCAAAAGCACTGCTGGCAGACACTCCTCCTCCTGGTACTCCTCCTCCGCCCGCCAGGCTAGCAGCCGCCGCTGCTGCTGCCGCCGCCGCTGCTGTGGCCGCTTTAAGCTGACTAATGGCCAGCATGGGCGGCTTATCGCCCGGCTTCCAACGGCGATGAATGCCCATCGACTTGAGCTTCTGGCAGACGGACGAGGGCGATATATTGATGCCCTTCTCGGCCAAACGGGCCGATACTTTCCAGTACTGTATGTTGCTATCCTCCTTGATCAGCTCGAGTATTTCGCGTGTGATCTCCTTGTCGCGCAGCTCGCGTTCGGCGGCCTTTAAGCGGCGTCGCGGATGCAGCACCTTCGGTTGCTGCTGCTGCTGTTGATAGTGATGTGATGTGTCCGCCGCTGCTGCTGGTGAGTGGTGACGCAGCTGTTGCTGCTGTAGCAGCAATTCCTGCTGCTGCTGCTGTTGCTGCTGACGCTGCTGCTGCTTCATCATCTCCATTTGCTCCATTTGCTGGCGCTGAATCTCCTGCTGCTGCAACTCCTGCTGGCGTTGCTGCTGCTGCTGCTGTTGCTGAATCTCCTGCTGGCGTTGCTCATGCTGCTGCTGTTGCTGGTGGTGATGATGCTGCTGCTGCTGCTGCTCCTTGGCTGTCAGCTGCTCCTCGGAATGCCTGCCATCCGCTCGCTTGTTGCGATAAGAGAGTGGCACTCCCTTAAGAATGGCATCGCGCACTTTCCAGGCCGTCATCTGCGAGACGTTGAGGGCCCGTGCTATCTCCATGGTCGATGAATTTTGGGCCACCAGCAACTTGGCCATGGCATACTTCTCGTCATCGATAAAGACATTCGGCTTGCGGGGCTTCTTGCCGGTTGGCGTGGTCGTTGCTGACGAGGAGGAGGCTGCAGCAACGGGGGCCGCCGTGTTGCTGCTGGAGCTGCCATTGCTGTGGGGTTACCATTAATATATATATATATCGGCTATTGCTAGGGGGACACTCACCTCTCGTTGCTGTTCATGTGCGGCGGCATGGAGCGCAGAGACAGGTTGACGGGCAAGGCGTGCCTGCGGGTTTAATTAGATTAGATTAAATACTCTTATTTAAGTTTAGTTTCAGATATGATTCTTACATTACGGCGGTCGGATAACGTCTTAGCATCGGCATTCCTCCATTGTGTGCCTTTTGCTGATGCTGCAGCTGCTCCCTTTCCCTTTCCCGCTCCCTTTCCCGCTCGCGATGCTGCTGCTGCTGCTGCTGCAACTGCAATTGCTGGGCATTGACAATGTGGGGAAAGTGCTGGGACTCGGCCAGCAGACGCTTGTAGGCCTCGACATCGGGTCGCGTGGCGGCATGGACTTGCACCGGAACTGGCACCGAACCGGGCAGCTGGGCCGTTGGCGAAACAGAGCCGGGACGCCGCCCATTCGAATGTCGCTCGTTGTCGGTGGTTCCCTCGAATGGATCGTGCTCAATGGGATCGGAATCGGGATCATAGCCATTATGGAGCAAACCGCAAACGGCATCCTCGTCGCCCATATAACCGGCCGTCTCCTCGGCCCCAATCTCATCCGCTCCGCACTCGTCCATCAAACCCATTTGGTGGTGCTGCTGTTGCTGCTCATCCTCGCTATCCTGCTGCTCCTCCTTGATGAGGCCCAGTCCGAGGTGGCTGTAGGGCAAGCTCAAGTGCTGATGCTCTCGTTCCCGTTCGGCGGCCAGTGCCTGCTCCTCCTGCTGCTGCTGCTGTTGCTGCTGGATCTGCAGCTGCTGCTGCTGCTGGTGATGATGTTGCTGCTGCAACTGCTGAAGGTGCTGCTGCTGTTGCTGCTGCTGCTGTTGCTGATCCTCCTGCGAGGGATCGACCACACGCTCGTGCAAACTAACCCCGTTGACCAAACTCTTGCGCAGGCGCCAGGCAAATGTGCGCGAAATGTTCAGTTCGTTGGCAATCACCGTGGTGGTGGCCTCGCGCAATATCAGCTGCTTGGCCAGCGCAATCTTCTTGGCGTCCAGCTTGATGCGAGTGCGTCCCTTGCGCTTGTTGTTGGCCAATCCCAGCCTGAAATGCGACAAAGACAGTTTACAGAGATGGTAAGAGAGAGAGAGTTTCTTAAACTTACTTGCGATTGTTAATCACATGCAGCTCGGGAGCCGTGGGCTTGCGTGATGCTGCTCCTCCGCCTCCTCCTGCTCCTCCTCCTGCAGCAATCCGTTTGGGGAAATTGTTGAACTGCACAATATTCTGCTTGAAAAGCTGCTGCAGGGGCCTAAAGTTATAAACAAAAATATATAAATAATCGTTAACAAACAATAAAAAACCATTATTACATTTTGGCCGCCTTCGAAGGACAACCGGTGCGCTTGTGCCATCCCAGGTGGTGGCCCGTTGGAAAGAGGACATGGCAATCCGAGCACTGCATGGGTCGACTGAGCGGGAAGAGAAGAAGAGAGAGAAGAGATTAGACCCGGGGGGAATCCTGGAATCCCTAGCTCAACACTCACGTTTGATTGCGACGCTTCTTGACGCACCGACCGCGCCGGATGTGCTTCTCCAGGAAGCGCTTGTAGAAGTAGGTCTTGCGGCAATTGCTGCACTCGTACACCGGCCCCGGGGCACCATGCACGCTCTGCATGTGCGCCTTAAGGATCTGCCTCATCTCGAAGATCTGGTAGCAGTGCGGGCACTGGAATCCCGGAGCGCCCATCCCCTGGACAACGCCGCCGACGGCGCCAGGGATGCCGTTGATCGCAAGGCCATTGCTGGCGGGATCCAAGGCATCCGGCGGCGGTGGCTCATCGCCCGGCGTGATTAGCTCAATCTCTGGTATCAGCGGCAGCGACATCTCCTCGTCGTCATCGTCGTCGTCGTCGGGGTGGTGGTGTAGGTGATGGTGATGCTGTTGCTGGTCGAGATCGAGGTCCACATCCTGGCCCGCATGACCGGCGGCGGAGCCGTTGGGGAACTTGTTCATCTGATGTTGCATCAGCTCCTGCATCAGGCGGATGGAGCTAAAGTACGGCTCCTTGGGATGCACACCATGGACGGTTATCTCGCCATCGTTGTCGGTGTGGTGGTGATGCTGGTCTAGTTCCTGCTGTTCCAGCGGATTCAGCTCCTCCAAGTCCTCTGGATTTGTCACGCCCAACTCTATGCCGTTTTTATGGTCCTCCTCCTCTTCCTCCTCCTCCCCGACTGCTTCGAGCTCGTTTTCGTGCTCATCCTCTTGATCTTGATGCCGATCCTGTTCGTCCTCTTCCTCGCGATCCTCGTGCTTGCGATGGCCATTAATGACATGGCCATTGGGCAGGCGCTTATGTGCCGCGCCCGCTACTCCCCCATTGTCCGGCACGTTATCGTTATCCTCCTCCTCGTCGTCGTCGGAGGAGGAGCTGCTGCTGGTGGAGCTGCTGCCGCTGCCACTGCTGCTTCCGCTGCCGCTGCTGCAGCCGCTGCTCTTGGGCTGGTCGCCGGCGGCGACGGCGGCGGAGCTAACCTCCAGCGGATCGGCGCCCTCGATCTTCTGACGCCGCAGCTGCTGGCGGTAAAAGTGGTCCGACTCCTCGCACTTTTTCTTCAACTGGCACGCCGAGATGGTCATCTGGGCGCAGTCTACGCACACCTGCTGCGGCAGGGTATCGTTTTTGCTGATCTGCAATAGGTGAGAGCCACGAAATCAAGGGTTAAGCTTGGCCAAGACACACCTCTTTCATTTCTAGAGTGATTTCTACCCCAATTAAGTTAAGGGTTAACGATTAACGGTTTCCTGATTCCTGGCGTTGCCAGGCGCAACCACATTACGACGCATTAGGACATTTTCAACTCCCACATACCGTTACATGAATGAATGGCCAGAGAAAGAGACACAGAGAGCGAGAGAGACAACATGTGGAATTCCTTGAATTGGCAACATAATCTACTCAAGTGGGAAAATTGCACAAATAAACCAGAAAATTGCAGCATTTCAAACGGTTGAGGAAAAGCACACTCCACTCACATAAGGAGAAAATCAAATTGAAATATGCACATGAATTGGAAACACAAATGCGGATAATGTGGGGGGAAATAAGCACACACACACACAGCGGAGCAAAGCAGTGCACACACCAACACACTCACACAGAGCCACCCCATTCACATTCACGTGCTGAGCTCCCCGCTTCACCTCTCACCCCTTACTGCGCCCCCTACTTCAGGGGCCAACGAACGTCTAAGCCGAAAACAACAACAACAACAGGACTGGGAACCGGGAAGTGGGAAGTGGGGACAAAGAGAGCTTAGAGAGACGGAAGAGAGAAGAGAAGAGAGTCAAGACATCGCATAAAGTTGTAAAGTAAAAGAAAAATGTATGGAATTAAGTCAAACATATGAATTATACATACAAAAACGACAATAACAAAAAAAAAAAAACACAACCGGGGAAATATACACTTCTATTGAAAAAGAAGAAGGAAAGAAGGAGGTGGAGCAGGGGGAGGGTGGGAGGCAAGCAACAATTCAAACGGTAAATTATTTTACAAAAGCCAAAGCGAAAAAGCAAAGAAGAAACCCAACGAAATGAAATGAAATGAAGAAATACGAAACATAAGACAAGACACACCACACAGAAGAAATTCCATCGACCGGCGACGGACACAAATATGAAACGCTCGTTGAAATGAAATGGAAAAAATTGTATACACAATATGAATAAAATAAACTAACCAAAAGCTATACCAAAACCAAAACCGAACCGAAGCCAGGCCGCTGAACAAATAAACAGAATAAATGGCCAAAGAGGAGTGGAGCAAGCAAGCAGCGCAACAAGACAAAGCAATGAAAACTGATTCCAAATTACATACATACATATCTATATCCACATATACTATGTGCCAGCGAATGTGTATGAAAATTAATATGAATAATAAATACGTGTGTTCCAGTATGAGTGTGTGTGGTGTGAATAACTTTCATGGGTTTGTTTTTTTTTTTTTTTTAGTTTTAGTATTCCAGTATTCCACGAAGAAGAACAATTTGGATGTACACAATAATCTTGGATTACAAACAGACAGACAGACTGGCAGACAGTGGGTGCAAATAGGCGACACACCTTATAAAAAAGGAAAACAGAAAATAAACAGCAAACAGAAGCAGAAGCCTAAGCGATCTCTCACTTGAAGGGTTTATAAGCCGAAAAACCCATTTAAAAGCCGCCTTCAAAATATACAAAACACGAACTTCCTGGCTTTGAATATTATTTTTTGTGATAAACTCTGTGGCTTATAAAATACACAAACAAACATACATATATACGCTGTTGTATGGAATTCAAATTAGGATCCATCTAATGTGCAAACAGTTCGAAGAAGAGCTTTTCGGAATCGAAATCAATAGCATGGAATGGGAAAAAACAAACATCAAAATCAATAAATACAGTGGTCGCTGTGCTTCTCCAGAAAATAACTGAGAGTAAAACAAGTACGAAAGCTACAGTCGAGTGTGCTCGACTATGAGATACCCGGTACCCAATCCCGACACAATCAGTTTTTCTCCGGGTATAACAAAATAAACAACAACAAACATTTTTATAAAAAAAGTGTCGAGCGCAGCCAAGGCTCGAACGCGCCACCTGTTGGCTACAAGTTGCAACAGCAGCGTCTTAGGGCGGTGTCTTAAAATTCTAACCTTATTGCTTATATCTCCCATGTTTATCATCCGATTATACTCAGAAAACGTGTGCACTAGCCTATTTATTTATTTTATCTATTTACTTTAAGCCGGAAATCACGAATATAGCTTATTTAACGATTTTTATGATTTACGTGGGCGGAAGTGGGCG
>JAEIIF010002012.1:0-21708 GCA_018874455.1 Drosophila trapezifrons
TCACTGCGTTGCAAACTTCTGGACAAAATTATAATACCCTGCAAGGGTATAAAAACAATTAATGGCAATCATACTCAGTTTTGGAAATGCCTTTTTTTGTTGCAAACATGAAATATGGTTAAATCTTTATCAATACCTCTTTCAGGGACAACAAAATCGCGTACACGCAGGGCATTAGCCAGGATGCTGGACCAGGATCGCGCAGCAACTCGACCCTGCCGCCGGCCAGTCCGGAACTATTGCCCCATCGCGGACCGTCGCCCTTTTTGCCAGGACCAAGCCACTTTGAGCGCGCCCTGCAGCTGCCCGTGGACACTCTGCCCCAGACCGTGTTCCCCCAGCTGAATTCGTCTGGAGGATACGAGGTGCCTTCAACTGTGTTTTCGCCGAAGCCAACGCGTGATCATCAGCAGGATGTGGATGAGGAGCAGGCTGCCATCGTGAATCAGGTGAGTTAAGTTATTATAGGATTTTCTAGTCAGTTAATGTGTACCTGAAAGTTATGTAAGTCAAGAGAGTTTACCTGAGGTTAGCTTAACGAATATTTCATATTTTTCTTTTTATCTTAAAATGCATTTTATTGAAGGAATTGTTTCTACCTTTCGGTTTTAATTTAATAAATTTCACCCATGTTTTTAATATCAAAGATTGCATTGTCAGAAACCTAAAAGTATGCTATATGTTCTGAATTTTTTAGACCATATCGACATTTTTAAAGACCTCCTGATATTTATTAGGAACCGTTTGTAGTTGGAACTGTGATTTCTTGACCTTAGCACTTTATTTTCTTTCGAAAAACTTCAGTTTTTAGTTTGATAAATGCTTTACAAAATTCTAAAACCTTTACCTTTTATAGTTAATTTACAAACTAGTTGTAGGAAATATTCTTCAAAAAGGTGCATATTTGTACATACAAAATCTGGGGGATGTATAATATCCTACTTGTTTGTTTGATTTTATAAAATTTAATGTTGTATACTTTGAGGCATTAACATCTGTAAAATGTGTGTAAAATAATTTGCATTCTTGCTTTTCGAATGTCGAAATTTTGGATTTCAAAGCGACTCATATGATGTTTTATAATAAATAATCTTTTTAAATAATATTTTAAGGGGAAATTGCCACTGTCAATACTGTCAAATGTAGTTCCAAGCAGCTTCCAAAGATATTTAAAATTAATATAAACGGAAAAGCTGACATCAGCGGCCAGCAATGTTGGTGGTCAAGGTTTCCGCCGCTTACATCCGCTAAAAATAGACGCGGGATCGAGATCGCGGGGGTGCTCAACAGGAAAAGGCCCAGTGACGCAGTGTGCAGGTGGAAATTGGCGGGGAATCAAACAGAATCAGAATAAAGAAATAACAAAAACAAGTCGGAAACTGTAACAGACCCAGAAGCGAAAACACAGAGCTGCTGCCGCCCCCCAAAAACTCTGCGGAAAATGCCAAGAGGCAAAGACGCAAATAAACAAGAAAACATCCACGATACTATTTTGGGCCCCTGACTTGCAGGCAGGTGGGAGGAGGATTTGATCCACTGTCCACCTTGTGATGCCGCGGCGTTGGGATTCGGGGGTGGGGTTGGCCCGCCCCCCCCCCCCCGAAGATGACGCCGCTAATGAATCAAGACACTCGCCAAGGTCGCATCTTTGTTTGCCAATGCGGCACCGAAATAAGAATCAAGGTGCCCATATACCTATATGTTTTTGATGTTTGATGATTTGTTATACAAGAGTGTGAAGGAAAGTCAGAAATGTGGCTAGTTCCAGAGCTCGTGACCTCTTAGGACACCTTGTAATGTGAGAGCTTTTCTTTCAAGGGGTTATTGTACTTGGCTACGTTTTAATTATGGTAATGACATTGAACAACAATGTATAGTTTGTTTAGATCATATTGAAATTTTATTAATACTTTAATAGGTTTTTTGAAACATTATTAATCTATAAAGATTTTTTTTACTTATTTTCAAAAGTCTATCACACGGAACTCTTAAATAATCCCTGAAGGTTTCTACATATGCATATGCCTTAGAGGTTTGGAGGATTTATTTTTCCTAAATATTAGGTTAAAGTGGCTAGAAAAAGTTCCTAGCCAGGTGACTTCCTTAGCTAGATTTCTTATGTGGGAGTTGTTTTATTCCTGGCATCACACTTTTAGGGGTTAATGCCCTCTTAATTTATTTATGGTTAATATGTACCTTGAATGCGTTATATTTGTATTCTTAATACCGCTTTGTTAGAGGCACAAATGCTACAAGAAAACCATCAGTCGGATTGTTTATTGATCGTTTCCATTTAAACAGACATTCTACATACGAGTATGAATCCCAGAAAATGAACTCTTCTAGCCAAATGAACTGCAACCTTCGTTGTGGAAAAAATAGAACATAATTCCGTGTAAGTTATGCGTTCCTTGGTTCTTCCATCGAACTTGAAAATTTTTCCTGCCTTTCAAGGCTAATTACACCTGCTCGTGTGTTCAGAAAAACATCAAATAATATGCCCAATGCCCTGTTCCAATGCCAATTGCTTATGACAGCCACAAAAACAAAGAATGCCAATGCCAATAATAATGGGATGTGTCTCGGCGGGGATATGTACTATAGCTTTGGAACTGTCAGAATCGGTTGACAAATCAGCGGGCAACGACGGCAATTTCCAAATGCTCAGTGTCAGTGCAAATCAGCTGAAACAAGCTGGGCACATCAATACTCCGCAGGCGCATTTGGGAGATCGCCGAGTTATATCTGTAGATACATATTTCTCAACTTTTTTGTGGCTGCGATTTTCACATTAATGTTTCTGCATTCGGGCGAAACAATAACCTCGGGCCCGATAAATATTTGTGCCTAATTTTCGAAATGCGAAAAAAATGGTATACGAAATTGCTCCACAAAGCAGCAATTAAAACATATAGGCGAGATGTTATATGTGTTTAATATTTTGACTGCACAGAGGGAAAAATAATGATGTTCTATAATTAAATAGTATATATAAAGAATTTAAAAATTTATATTTTGGGTTTATATTATTTTAAAGTTCGTTTTCAAAAGAGTATAAATGATATAAATGTTTCAAGAGTTTCCAGTACCCTCATCAGTAGCTTTTAAGGGAATTCAAGTCTAAAATTAACTGCCTGTTCCCTGAAAATGGTTTTCTTTTATATAAATGACTAATTTCTCTCGGTGTTGGGCTGCAGGACAAACAACAACATCCGCAGGGGATTGAGAGGACGGTCTATGTGGCGCGTGGGCGTTTAAAAAAAATAATAAGAATATGAAGAACGCCCCAAGTCCAAGTTTATACGCTGTGTTTGTTGTTGGCCGCGTTAACGCTCTGTGAATAAGCTATTTGCACAAAAACATATTTTGTATACATATTAAAGCCAAAAAAAAAATCTCCGCTCTCTCTGAGATGTGTGCACATAAGGCCCGGAACGGGATGGTGTGGGTGCGTGGGTCGAACGGCCTCTGACCGTCAGCACTCGCTTTTCTATATGCTGGCACACAGACAGACAGACACTCTCGGATCTATATAGACAAATTGGAATTCCGCGCAGTCGGAATAGCAATAATTCGCCAGCATTTGAAAATTTTCAAATCAGTTGCGTTCGGAATATTGAAAAATAAACAACAATATAAGACTCGAGCTCGAGCATCCTTTTGTAGTGAGTCCTCGTGAAGAAGCACCCAGCTGCAGCGTTGATTTAAACGTGCCGAAAAAGCAAGTTACCAATAATAACCAATAATACTAGCAGCGATAACTGAACAATTTGTGGACACTTTCGGTGCCATCAGAGAATATAAATAAACAAAAACTGACGTGATCTTCCATTACGTAACTGTATATCTGGCTATAATATTTTTCGTTTCTATCTTGTTCAAATTTTGGCCAACACAAAGGAGTTTAAATTAAAACCCAAACACACACACATTACAAAAATGGAGTACGTTCAGTTCAAAAACGGATCCCCAGTCTACTACAAGGAGCAGCCAGACCTCAATGAATGCATTCAATATCAAGTAAGCAAGCCAGTGAATAACTAACCCGAACTCCAGCTAAAAATATAAATAAATAGTGGAATAATAAATAAAATAGGAAAGTTTTAAATGCAAATATTTTATGAAATTACGTGGATGACATTCATAAAGACAACTGAAGTTTAAATACTTTTCTATATATTATTAAATACCAATAAGCTACTTAATGAAATGAGATGAAATATGTACTTAAAATTTATAATCCACAAGAGTGAAGAACGCATATTAGTCGCTATAATATTTTTCTAGATAAATCCACTTTTAACCGGGCTAGAAAATATTAATTTAAACGAAATATCTGGATATAAATTAAGTATTTATCTCTTCAGTACTCGGACCTTTAATATTTTCTTTATCTACATATAAACAAAGATTTGTAGACACGATCCAACTGTCAGTAAGACGTCTCTAGTACGCGCACATAGCCACAGTCCAGATGAAAGATTTCACCTTTACCGTCAAACATTTGCTCTTGGAATTCAAGTTCAAATACAAATGCCGAAAACCAACCGACCGTTGGGATACGAATATATTTCTTTCGAGGTTTTCGTCTTACTTTTCCCTCAGAAAAAATATAATTAAGCAAGAAGCAGAGGCGTTCCGTTCCACATAATATACGGCGGCTATAGGTACACTCGTGCCTGCATATATCTGGCTGGCTCTCTCGATCTCTCTGCACATATAGCTTATAATTCAAACATTTGTTCGCCGTTCGTCAATATGCGCCGAAAGGCAACCAGAGTTTTCGAAAAACATATTCCTTCAGTGCGCTCTTTCTGTGCTCAATGTAATTCATACCACCGAAACGGGGATATTTTTAGAGCAGAGAGCCGAGTGAGAGATCGCAGGAAAAACAACAATAAGCCAGCTAAACAAATAAACAAAATGATTATTAAAGAAATTAATTTCATGTCGAGATGGCCAAGAAACCACTCGTTAATTTGGCTCGTATGATCCGTGAAAACCCCTCGCAAAACAAAGGCACAGTTTCCCAACTTTTGGCACGACCCAAAGGGGGCAGTGAAAGTGAGAAATTGTTTTCACTTTTGCGGTTTGTGTATGGTTTATTCTTTATTTGCTTAGGACTAACAGGAAGTGAATTGTCTAGAGCTTATTGGTCAACGGATCGGATTAGAAATAGATCATATGGTCGTCGCAGCATTAACTCAAATTTATGACACTCGTAAAAATAAAAACCCAAAGATTCGATTCAATTAAAGTCGGGGGAAAATGTCGAAAGTGACCGTCAAATGATATTTCAAAATATTTCAGTGCTGGCGCAACAGCCACGAATGTTAAATTTAGCGTCAAAAAGTATTCTTATATGTATATAGGTATATGCTCGTCCCCAAGGTGAATGAAAATGCGAGAAATGCGCAATTAACCAGCGCGAATTGTTTAGCAAGCTAATTTCCTAGAGGTAATGAAGCTCTCCTCACCTGCTCAGGCAGGCGGTGTCGCTGAGGATCGAGGCGATCAGCTGCTTGTCGCTTAGCGCCGCGTGCACCTCCTCCTCGTCCCACTGCAGCACCACCTTGTGGAGGCGGGGCTCCTTCTTGCGCATTATGCGCAGTATGCCCCTGGTCTCCACAAGGTCCACGGTGCCCGCGAACTCTGCCTGATCCAGAGCTAGAATGTTGCGTTTGGAGCACACCCGGCGATACACTTCGTGCAGGCGTCCCATGCTGATGTCCTTGTTGCGCTCGTTGCGCAGCATCAGCACCAGGCTGCACAGCATCAGCTTCTGCTGCAGCGGAAAGGCGGCCTCAATGTCCTCCTCCAGATTTTGCGAGGCCCCATAGACCTTGTTCAGCACAGCTGCCACTTGGGTGACCTGAACGGGCTTCAGGGTATCTGAAATTATAGGATTTATACGATTATAGTTCGGCTTTGACGCAAACCTGATGTCGGCGAGACTTACCGTGCTTTTCTTTGGCCTCCGCCAGGTCCTTGCCCTCCAGGTCCAGGGCCCTCAGGTTAAACTCCTTCTCGCCGTCGCGCTTTTGCTGCTCGGCGATCTCCACCACTCGCCTGCCGATATCCAGAGCTCTGCGCACATCTCCGCTGATCGCACTCACCTTGGCGGCCAGCAGCTGCAGGGTAACGGGTGGAAAAACATCCAGTACCTCCGCCTCGGCCAGGCGCGACTTGAAGATCTCCACGATCTGCTGCTTGGAGTAGGGCGGAAAGTGCATTAGCCTCGGTTTCAGTTCGCACCTGGCGTTCAGGCGCATCAGCGCCCGATCCGTGAGATCCAAGCTGTTGGCAATGCCAACGAGGAGTATTCTGGCGCCGGGCAGAGCGGGCCACTCGAAGATCGTGTACAGCACAGCCTGCCGGCTCGTGCTCAGCTGATCGATCTCATCCAGGACCAGCAGGAGCATGCGCTTGGCGCTGCGCAAGTGCCGCTGGATAGCCTCCAAGTGATCGCGTTCGGTGCGCCCGTTCGGCTTCAGTTGTAGCTCTGAGCATAGCTTCTTGTAGACGGCTCCCACGCTGGCAATGCTGGTGCAGTTGATGTAGACGCGCTGCAGGCGCTTGGAAAAGGCGGGGTCGCGGAGCAGCAGTGATAGGCAGGCAGTCTTGCCCGTTCCCGGCTGCCCGGAGACGTAGAGGCTGCCGGAGGTCTGGCTCTCCAGGTGGCTGGTGAAGAACTCACGAAGTTCGAGAAGCTGTTCCTCGCGCCCCGGCAGATTTTGGGTCTCGGCGCTATTGAGGACGCGTCGTGCATTTTGGTATTTGTTGCGGGGCGGAGAGGGCAAGGTTTCTGGCTCGGATTGATGTTCCTGCTTCTGTTTAAGCTGTTGCTTAGACACAGGCTTCGGCTGTGGCCTGGTCTCCTCTGGCTTTGTTTCAGCCTGTTTCTCTTGGTACTTCTCCTGCTGCTTGTGTTGGATCCTTTTAAGCTCCGCCGCCTTGTCAGTCTTGGTTTCTGTTTCCTCCTCCTGGCGCTCATCTATGCTGAGCCTGTCCAGCAGCCGCGACGGACTGATCAGGTGCTGCGGCAGGGGCTGCAACCTGCGCTGCTTGGGCGGCGAGACATGGAGCACGTCCACATCCTGCTCCTCATCGCTGCTGCTCTCCACGAAGATAGCGGCGGCTTCCCGGGAACGCGCTATCGCTGCTTCCTCCGCTGCTGCTTTCTTTGTGCTGCGTGGCGTCTTTGGCTCTTGCATCAGCTGGTGCTGCGGTGGTGGCAGCTTCCCTGGGTTCGTCCTGCGCCTGACTGCCCTGTCCTTGTCCATCTTGTTCAGCAGGTTGCGGTTCTCGTTGTTCTCTGAAACGGAGCCAATCAGGTGGTCATGAACTGCCTCCTCCTCCTCGTCGCTGTCGGCGAGCACTTGCTTCGGCTGTCTTCTCCGCCAAACCTCCGATCGTCGCGGCGTATGCACTTGCGTCTGCGTCGACGGCGAGGCGGTGGCGGCCTTGCTGATGCTGCTCAGGCGCGTGGAGCGACGCACGGCGGCCATGGGGTTAGGCTTTGTATTAATTAGCGGGCAGCAACGATTAAATAATAGTTAATAACTAAAGCAGCGGGGCAGTAGAAGCCAGCTGGCAGTCAGTCAGTCAAAAAAGCGCGCAAAAAGCTGGTCACTCTAGCTCCAAGCCAGCTTCGGCAATGTTATGGATTCGTGCTGTGGTCACTCTACGTTTTATGGCGAAGCCCAGCCTGACGGTCTGGCCACTCCAACACAGAGCTGCCTCTAATTTATCGATTAGGCGCGCATTTAAACCTGAAGACTTGTATATTAAATTACTTACTCTTGCCACGGCTCGGTAAAAATAAAACGCTCGTCGGCAGATACAAAATACAAATCGCTGGACGTTGGCTGGCAGAAAGAACACGCTTACGTAAGCGCCTAAAAATATTTTCTCTATTTATAAAGTATATAGACGCACACAAAATGGAATTTTGCTATATAAAAATGATACACAAACAGACAGACCCACACAACCAAGCGCGCACACCTAGCACAGTGGGCGAAGATCTGAGAATTTCTAGAAAAAAATCTGCTAATCGTGCGCTGATTTATTTATATTATTATTTGCCCCGAACGGCTGCCAAATGGGGGGTTTTGGGTGTGTGTGCACATTGGTTTTGCTTTTGATTTTCTCATAAACAAAGTCGTTAATCTTGACTGATCACGTGCGGTGTGTTTTTTGTGTCCCCCCTCCAGCCCTACCGAACAACTCCGCTGGTCCTGCCCGGCGCCAAAGTGAAGAAGGATGCGCCCTCTACAGATTCCTACTTGAGGCACTACCCCAACCCGGCGGTGCGCGCCCATCCAGGACACGACTACCATGACAGTATCATGAAGCAGCGCGTGGCCGACACCATGCTGCACAAGGTTGTCGGTTCGGAGGCCGACACTGGCCGCGTAAGTACCACTCGAGAGAAGAAATAAGATCAATTTAAGATCATTTAAGGACAGAGGAAAGTGATTAAACTGATTAAGCTTAACCTGATCTTATTTTTGTGAAGAATTTCAATGATTCTAATGTAATCTCTTGACGACAGGTCTTCCACAAGCAATTCAACTCGCCCATCGGTCTGTACTCCAACAGCAACATCGAGGACACCATCAGAACCACAGTTCCGTAAGTTGCCACCCAGAAATTAACCATCTGGAAAGTCCTATTGCTTAGCTCGATAAACAATGAAAAACCACTAATATCTGAACTTTGGATTACGCTTGTCACAAAATTGAACACACTTTTGCCTATAATTACGTTTCATTTCTTTTTGGAATTTGCAATTTTTTGAATAAATCTGCGTAGAGATCTTCGAAATTTGATGCAGCTTTTCTTTTTTGCCAGAGAGAGAGAGCCACTCGATATGCGCCCAGTAGTAGCTTTCAAACTAATAATTCGAGTCGCGATCACGATTGCGATTACGATTA
Source organism: Drosophila trapezifrons (assembly GCA_018874455.1). Lineage (NCBI taxonomy): Eukaryota > Metazoa > Arthropoda > Insecta > Diptera > Drosophilidae > Drosophila > Drosophila trapezifrons. Next base: position 8,940 of record JAEIIF010002012.1, read on the forward strand.
CACGAGTAGCCCAAGCCCAAGGTGTCCATACACATAATATAACCCGAAAATTGGTTCCTGGTTAAGCTGCGGCTGTAATCCACTAACCAGAAAAGCCACAAAATTGAAAATTAAATCGAATTCGAAATTTACTAACCCGCCGACGCTGCCGCAGCAAACACGAAATGAGAAGCACACTCGAACACCCACCACACACGCACCAAACACACACAGTCCATTGATGTTGTACGTACAATCGCCTATTGCCGGATCTGATCTCTGTTGAATATACCATATACTATATACCTATATATTCTATGTATATTGTTGTAGCTTCGCCACGGGCGATAGCAATCGCTTGAAGGACAGTCCTTTGCATCGTCCTTTGCCAACAAAACTTAACGGGTAAAAGTAAATTCATATCTTGAGCACAGCCTGAGTTCGTTCTTTGATTGAATCCACCGCACCTTGATATATTATTGATCCTATATATGGAAAGCACCCACGAGCAAGAACTTGAAATTGAGCCCGAACTTGCCTTGAGACAAATTGAATCTGAATATGACTATTTATCAGGAATGTTCCCGTGTTTTCCCCCGCCTGTCTGTACAGACTAACCCCTGGTTATTGTTGTCTCCCACAACCGCAACAACTGTGTTCCTTAAACCCAGATACAATATCTATATATCCATATCTATATCTATATCTATATCCAAGCAGAACAACAGAAACAACACGACACAAGTCCAAAAACGATTGCATGTGCTCTGCTGTCTATACTCTTTATGTGTTCTACCCATTTCTCACCCTATATCCTCCTATTGCAAAGTAAAGCTCTATGACCTGAGTCTGTGATGTGGAGGGAACTATATACCCTGTAAATACGAGTCTCTCCGGAAAACTAAGTCTGTTTGTCTTGAGGTTTCCCTTTGGGGGGGTTTTGAGTTATTACGAAGGATGTGGCAATGGTGGCGCAGGTTCCGGTTCCCCTTGGGTAGGTCAGGTGCTGTAAATACTTATAAAAAAATAGAATAATCAAACCATAAACAACGAAAAACACCAACTATCTAGCTCTTAGACCCTTGTTATATCTAGAACTTAGCTGCACGATTAATGTTAGAATTTTCATCGATCTATCTTTCCTGGAACAAAAACGTAAAATCCTGGAGCAACAAAAGCAAAAAGACCAACTTGCTGAGCAACAACGTCAACAGCGCCAGCAACAACTGCAGCAGCTCTATCAACAAAACAAATGATCAAAGAAATAGTAGCCCCCAAAAAACTCTGCCCACTAGAAAATCCCGAAAACCCCCCTGATAAATCCCTGCTGAATACCCAGAGTTCCCCAACCCTGCCCCCCTTTATAAGACTAATCCACGAAACTTAAAGACGTTTGCTGAATTTACATACATTTACGATATTTACACACGAACTGTTTGAAGGACAGCACCGAAAGTTCCTATTCATAAGCCCCCGGCTCCACTGCAACCCTAATAACAACGATAATACCCAGTCTACTAACCCCTAACCCAGCCCGATCTCAAGGCTTCGACTCTCATGCGATGACAACTACTGATTCGATTGAATTCAATATTAATTAAATAAAACATCTCACACCTTGTTATGCAGTTCTGTTCTATTACTTTAATAACTAGCTCGTAAGGAATTTGTTAATGAGTTTCCTATTAATCGCAATCCGTTCGAGGAGTGTGCAGTTCTTAAGACAACGAGGCACAACTACAACCAGCAACTACAACCAACTACAACTACAACGAAAAACAAAATAATTCTAACGTATTTTGTGCACATCCTGTTTTCTCTTTCTATTCTCTCACTACTCTCTCTCACGCTACTCAACCGATGTAAAAAACAAAAAACAAACCAAAAAACAAAACCAAAAACCAAATATCTTTTTGTTAATTCATTTAAACGAATGAATTTCGATTAACCAACAAAAACAAACAAATAAATCTCTTGAAAATATGCATAACACCACAAAAACCAACGAATAATTGACCAAAAATAACGGCGCTTTCAACGATCTCAATGCAAACCCCCCGAAATCACTGACCACTGCCCTCGAGCAGCTATAAGAAAACTGTCGTGTACGATCCGAGGAACAGCGACACCTACAGACTCATCCAAGAGGAGGGCGGCTACAGCAGCTACGGCAATGCCGCGCCACAGGAAGTAACCATACCTGTGCAGACTAGGGTCTATCAGCCCAATAGATTGGTTCCAGGAAAGGTAAGATCGTGCGCAACCGTTCGAAATCAATCAATCAATCAAGTTAAAACCAACCCAGTCCAAAGTCTGTGTCAAAACTATGGCAGCCCCTTGACACACGATCGCCAAGATCCTCTCAATCTCAGTATCAGTATCAGTATCAATCTTAATCTCAAGCTCATCTGTACAAAGTCTATCTGTCTCTCTCTGTTCCTATCTCGCTCGCTCTCTCGTCTCTCTTTCTGTGTATATGTGTAGCTGTAAGCTGTAAGCTGTAAGCCTAAGCCTCCTGTACAGCTGAACCAACCGAATGTTAGTCAACAGTGTCTGTGTGCCCTTTTGTCTGGCGGCATGTAAACGCGCTGTAACGACAACTAACGGGGCCGAAGTAGTGCTACTAACCTGATTTTTTGCTGGCATCGAACTACCTTCATTAACCCCATCTCTCTGTGTATATTTTCCAAATCACAAGCCCACACATATTTATATTTTTTGGCATTCTAACATCGACTGACACCTAACAGAAAACGCTCATAACCGTTAGAGATTGCATTTGAAAAGTCTGTAACAAAAAGCGCTGGAATTAGCAAGAGTTATTAAGCAAGATCTTATCTCTCCACTCCTCCTGAATACTCTTACAGAAGCCAGTATCAGCGCCAGTATCCCGGCCGCCGTACAATGTGAGTAGTGACGAAGGACGATGTTATATCTCTGTTAACTACAATAACATAGGTGATAGCTAAGTAAACTCAATTTGTATATATTTTGTCTTCCTATTTTCTTCTTCGTTTTCGCAAGGCATCTTCAAAGTTTGCATATCGAGTTTACTAAGCTAATAACTATGTTTATAATAATACAGACCACCAAGTACAACTTATATTCCCTTCCAGGTGGTAAACACCCACGATGAGAACATACGCCAGAGCGGCTCCTTCAATCGTCTCATGTACAGCGTTGTTGGTGCCACCGAATACTAGAGAACTGCATACTGCAACAGCAACATCAGCCGCAACTGCAACTGCAACGGGAAGGAGCAACATCATCTCCGCAGACAACATCACCACATGCAGCAGTTGGCACCGACAGTTGTTTATCTCCTAACATATTTAGCGGATTTTTATGAAATTCTATTTAACTTACTCAATAAATTATATGAAGAACGAGAGGAAATTGTGAACCACTAACAAGCTTAATGATACATTGGTTTGGTAAATGAAATCGGAATCGAAATAAATTTAAACACCAAGTAACTCCGCCTCAACCCATTTACTGTCTCCGTACGCCATAGAAGAACTATATAAATTAAATAAAAAGAAAAAGTAAACCATATTAGCAGAAACTTTGATTTACAGTTATGTTTATTTTACGATTATTTTGTGTTAACAGAGCCGCCAGTCAGGTGTGTTGACGTCGAGTGATTCTAGTCATGGAATGTAATAATAATAGGCATAAATAATGTTTTAATTAATAAATGCGACTTTCATTGGTTCAAGAAAATCCGTTGTGTGTCTTGAGAGGTTGCCCACACAAACATTGATTGTTTCCTGGCCATTTTCCTATTAATTTACACACATTGTGGCTGTCTGCACCTGATATTTATATTTTAAGTGTGATATAATTTGGCCACAATTGGATCAGACATTGCCACATGCCGGCAACGCAATCGTATCACAATGATTTGAATATGACGAGCTCTTTTGCCTGTCTGCCGCCTGCCTTCTTTTTGAGAGTAGCTGGGACCAGCCCAACCCAACCCAAAAACCCAAAAAAGAGTAGCCGAAAATCTTTGCATAACATGACGCTGCAAATCTGCGCTTATTCCATCAATCATTCGGGCAATTAAACGAATTTATATTGAAACTATATGCACACTTGAGCTGAGAAATGAGCGTACCCATAAATTTGACTTTAATTTCAATGGAAATAAGTCACTCGCGAGCGTACGTGTGTAATGTGCATAACAATTGTCTGCCACACATAATGTACTTTCACTTCACGGCTAAGTAAGCCACAAATGTGGTTTTTACTCTTTGCGCCGTGCAATTGTTTTGGTTCCGATCCCATCAAGCGGTCAGCCAGCCAGCTTCGATTCCAATTGAAATTGCGTTTGCGACTCCCCCGAAACGACCTTGTCGAGCAACCTCCATGGCAGAAATCTCCTCCGCTCGATATATAGACTATATCCATGCAAATTCAGGGCGCATGGCAGCGGCAACTGTAGCACCAACAATGCTCTGAGGCAATTGTAATCGCATTGCCGGCTTAAATATCGAGTATTGGAGTATTTCCACGACTTGTGGGGTTTAATGACACGATCATATGACCGTACATGGAAAGAAATGTGTTCAAGGCGGTAAATTCAATGATTTTACATATTTCTTTATGTTTGAAATTGACAAAATAATACTTTTAAGCAGTGGTTCCCACTCAATATATTGACAGGGTATTTACATGTTAGTATTACTTGGTGTGATTAAGAATTAAATGTAAGTAGTGCATACTATACTTGTGCCTGCAGAGGTCTTACATGGAAATATGCTGACTTGTGAGTCAGGCCTGTGGGCACCACTGTTTTAGAGAAATGTATTGAATATCTAAATTTGTAAAACTCCTGTGATTAAGAATTAAATGTAAGTTATGCATACTGTGCTTGTGCCTGCAGAGGTCGGGCATGAAAATATGCTGACTCGCGAGTCAGGCCTGTGGGCACCACTGTTTTCGAGAAATGTATTGAATATTTAAATTTGTAAACCATTGACTCGTAGTGGGATTTAAGTCTGAACTCCCATACATCTAGTATTCTAATCTTTTTTAATTATATTTCTCTTTTGCTCTTTATTATTACTTTAACATACATATTTTTTCTTTGTGCAAAGGAGGTTGGCTTATTACTGCAACTTATGGGGGCTTAATGACTCGATCACATGATCGTATGCTAAGGGCTCAGAGTGCAAAAGTTTGGCAATCAGCGACATCAAAGATCGCTTGAACCCATTCAACCGCAACGCGAACGCAATGCAGATACAGATACACAGATAGCTATTCGCTATTCGCTATTCGATAGATGTGAGTACGAGACAAAAGGCGCCAATGAAAAACGTTTACGGCAAATTTGGGTCAGAAACAATGGAGGCTCTGCACTTGTTGGGTTCGATTTTAGATGTATTTTTTTGTGTTTTTTGAGGGTGCGGCCTCTTCCAATCGCATTGACCTCAAGAATGTGAACCTCGTCGAGAGCTGGGCGATTAATTGGGCATGATTATCTAATGGGAAGCTATCAGAAAGAGCGCCCCAAGGGAATTGCATAAAACTCAGTTATAGTTGCATGTCGGGCGGAGGAGTCAACCGCAATGTAATTTACATTTATTTATGGGCATTGCATGCTTTCAAAATGCATTGCAACACCTCGCCCCCCACACACACACACTCATCGGGATCCTATTTTGCCCGAGTTACGGTTAAATGACAAATTCGTGAAAGTTTTCAAACGCCCCCCGTCGGTATCAATCAGCTGTCTCTGTTAACCAAAATAGCGCTTCAGTTAACAGCTGTTAGCTGATCACTTGGCCGAGATCACGTAATGTAACGAAAGGAGAAGGTACGCGAGAGCTACGGGACCAGACTTTACGATACCCTGTACTGAATGGAGAAATTGTAGTTATATTTTAAGGATTATTTATTTTGAAATAAAAACAGGAATAGTTTTACAGCTAAAAATGGGTTAATATTAAGCAGAGTTAAAGAGAAATCGAAGTTTATGGCCGATACATCTAGACTTTCCTGTAAATAACTTTGATGTTTTTTCATCTATAATATTATATATATTTTTCTTGAATTTTTACATATATTTAATATTTTCCTTCACACAAAAAACTGTTTGTTAAAATCCTTGGTTAGATTTACCAATGCTCACAGTAATTTTACTTTGGGAATAGTATTGTTCTAAGCAAATAATACTTTAACAATAATAATAGTGAATCATTTACCAAACCGTCTTACCATAAAACATAGCTCCTTATCACTCTTTTTATATTCTACTTTCATAGTTAAAGTGAATCACCTATCAACTATTTTATGGATTTTACTGATGATCTTTCGTTCGTTTTCATCTATATTTTCACTAGCTCATCATACCTACTCGATCCCAGGTTGAGGGGTAATGAAATATAAAACAATGGCCCAGGTCGAGGGTAGAGGAACTATGATTTGAGCGGAAACGACAGCCGCCGAATGGGGGAGTCGCCGAAAACAGCTGTTGTAAATCAGGCAGGCAATACCCAGAGTGGCCCGGCCGAGAGTTACATGGCCCAGAGAGTGAGCCACGAGTGGAGAGCGTCGTCTATGAGTGGCTGCCGCTCCGGGTTCGTCGATATAAAAGTGCAATTTGGGTCCGCAGCCAGCGCAGATACTTTTGTGGCTCCGTCGAGGCTTGAGTTTCAGTTTTCAGTGTCCGCGTCTCTCTCCGCATCTTCCAACTGTGATCAGTGATCTGATCAGTAGCAGTCCCACACATCTCCTCGAGCAACATGCAACTCCTGCTAGTGGTGGCCACCGCGGTGGTGACGTTGAGCGGCCTGGTCGCTGGCCAGCAGGGCGTGGATCCCGCCTACCTGCGCCAGTACTACCAGCAGCTCCAGCAGCAGCAGCAGCAGCAGGGCCACTCCGACAGCACGCCCATCTTCGAGCAGAACTCGGAGCAGACGCAGCAGTATGTGAGCTCTGGCCAGCAGATTCGCATCAAGGACACGGTGGCCGAGCAGATCCGCGCCCAGCAGCAGCAGGGATATGTGGCGCCGGCCCTCAGGGACTATCAGCCTCAGGTGGGTTCAGTGATCAGTGACAGGCAAATTTCAATAAGATATGAATATAATTCATAGATCTTGTGGATTATATAATGTTAATAATATCAAGTGAACATATTTATTTTAAATTTGACTTTAATTAAGATCAAGGGATCTCTTGGATGTATAAAAATACTTTTTATATCTCCAATTGATGCAGAAAAGATTAAAATTGTTAGATAAATGGAAAAATCTTAAATATAACTGTGTGCCTCAGAGATAGAGTTACCTAGATAATATCCTTCCGACCTACTTGCAGTACCAGCAGCAGGCACAGCCGCAGCAGTCCTCCTACCGGCCACAGCCACAGGCCGCTCCTCAGCCTCCCCGCAGGATTCAGCCCTCCTACCAAGCGCCGTCCAAGGGACAGCACAAGCTGACGGCGCTGCAGCAGCAGCAGCAAGAGGAGGAGGAGTACGATGACGTAAGTTCGGAATACACGGTGACAAAGTTTCATAAATTTTCTCTTTTACTTAATCGAAAAAGGTGTGAAAAGAAAACCTGATGAGAAATTGTATTTGGTATTATAAGTGAAGAAGCCTTGACTGAGTAGTTGATTACATAGGACGGGGAGAGTAAATATTCCATTAAAGGAATTTTAACTAAAACGGAGAGTTTCCTAGATCCTTGATGGCTAATTTTTTACGAAAGAAAGTAAAGCCAACACTCGAGATTTGCACAAAGTAGCAAAGATTTATAAAATCGCAACTAAATATTACTTGTTACATGTTTACAAGAGTTGTTTCTGTCTTTTGTTTAATCTTTTCTTTCTGTGCCGAGCTCGAGGTTCGAATTCGCATTCGAGTTCGACTTTCGCATACTTTCCTTTTCGCTTCACTGCTGCAGCAACAGCAGCAACAACTGCAACAGTTAGTGCAGCAGCAGCAGCCATGGCTGCAACATAATTACAATTGAAGCATGCAACGACGCCGGAGAGTCGGCAATGGGGGGCACTGGCACCTGGGGTTCATTAACCACGGAGACCACAAAGTTGCAATGTGGCGTGGATTTGGCCATGGCCATATGTGTGCGTTGCATTGTGCATGTTCATTGGCCCGATGATCGCTCCTGGTCCGGTCCGCTCAGGCTCAGGCTCGGGCTCTGCTGAGGCTCAAGCTCTGGCTCAGCCACTTGGCCAGCGGCGATTGTTTATGGCCTTTGCATGCGGAAGCTGGCGAGTATCCGTTACCAAAGCGACCATAATCCATCAGGCTTAATGCCGAAGCGGGCTAACGAGATGGGGTTAAGGTGCTGAGATGGCGTGTCATCTCTCAAAACACTTCAAATTTGATAGCCAGACAGGAGTGGAAGGCGGAGAAGTAACATAAAACTGGATAACTTGCTTGGATAATCTTTATTTTTATTATTTTTGCAGAGGGAATATTTGTTAGACACCATCTGGTTATTAATATTTAATTTTTTTAATGGAATTAAGTTATAGCAAGCCCCAATATGAATTTATTAAATCAGATTTAATTTAATTTTTCTTACTGAGATCTGGGAAAAGTCGAGTCTTTTAAGAAATCATGATAATAAATTAGTTAAAGCCTAGACAGGCTCCTGCATTTGCTTAATAATACTTACTACTTATTATGCTTATTCAATTCAAAAACTTGCTAAGTAGGCCCATAAAAACCGCATATCCATAAAGATTTAACCGACAAGTTCAACCCGAAGTGCCTTTTGGATAATGCAATTTCCCTCGCTCTTCGCCCGCTGTTCCATAAAATGTGACACTGCCGCCGGCAGTTACATTCTCCGCCAGACAATCCCTTTCAAATGCGACCCATATACCCCAATCCGTGGTGGAGCCATGGCTGGGCAGAGTGGAGTCCAGTTCCCACCGAGGTGCACTCGTGCAAATGGACAGTGCACGCATTAGAACCGGCTTGCCAACTGGATTTTGCCTTTCCAATTTTCGGCCTGCAGTTCTTTTGTGTATTTTTTTTTTTGGCCACGTCAGAAGATCGAGGGATCGTTGGCCACGCCTTGGAGCCACGCTTCTGGTTACCTTAACCCAGTTGCCAATGATTTGCGATGGGAGTGTCTCAGTCCGCGGAAGGTCTTGCTCCATTGCATCCTCTTGAAGCGGGGGAAATCGCCAACCTTGTGAATAAATTAACCAAAGCCTCGAGGTGTTGTTGGGCTTATTGGGAACATGGAAATAAAAATATTAGTTAGTCGGTATTGGTATTGATCTTTGACTTTACTTCTGAGGAAGAAACTGAAACAGTATTTTTTCCCTTTATAAATCTGTAAATCTCTCTCTTCTTTCTGTTATTTTAAATTTAATGCAACAGAAGAGATATTACTTATATTTATTCTTGATATTGACTCAGTTCTATGCCCTGGAAAGCGGCAACCTTGTGCATAAATTATTCAACGCTTCGAGGAACTGGGTTTGTCGGGTGGTTCGACTTGATTGGCGCTTCTACCGCCCGGTTACATAAGATCGATCGTGTGATCCGGTGCAATGGCTCTGGCGCTTTGGTGCTTGGATTTCGTGCGCCCGGACCATTAAATATATCTGTATGCAAGTGGCTCCAAAGTACTTTCACTTGTGCGTGATCTGGGGGACTCGGAGTTATAGCTTCAACTTCAGTTTCGGTCTCGATGGCGGTTCCAGCCTACGCGCATGCGCCTGGGACTGAGGCGATGACGCAACCGTCTGGACACGTTTTCTGGCCCAGCCCAGCAAAGTGGGTCAGATCCGTGGGACAGTACGCATTTCAAATCCCACAACTATGTGGACACAGTCATAAAAAAGACTAGAAAATGATAAATATTAAATATAAATCTATTAATAAATATATGTATATTTTTTAATTTAAAATAAATTCTTATCTCTGCAGCAAAACTCCTCCTACCAGTTCGGATTCGATGTGAAGGACGACGAGTTCACCAACTACCAGAACCGCAAGGAGATCCGCGATGGTGGCGTCATCAAGGGCAGCTACTCGGTGGTGGACTCCGATGGCTTCATCCGCACGGTCAAGTACACCGCCGACCCGAAGGAGGGCTTCAAGGCGGAGGTTATCCGCGAGCCCACCGATATCGTGGTGAAGATTCCCACTCCGCCGCCACCAAGCCAGCTCCTCCGCGCCGGCGGCCACAAGTCGCAGCAGGAGTATAGTTCCGGTCCCAGCAAGCAGCAGTACCAGCACCAGCAGCACCAGCCCCAGCAGTCCCAGTACCACCAGTACCAGTAGGGACTGGGATTGAGATTACTCCTGAAAGTTCCGCAAGTCCATGTAGTTTGTAAATATGCCGAGACTCGCGATTGGCACGAGATCATAACGTTATTCTATTTTATGTCATTCATTTAGGTTCGACTTTCTTGTTTAGAATATTAAATTAAAAGTTTCGAAAGACTTTGAATGTGTTTTTAATGAGTAATTACTTTACTTATATTACATAGTTATTATTTATCTTGGAACGTTCTCCCATGTTCTTTCCAAACTCTCATCTAAAGAACCTTCTCACCTTTCTCTGAACTGGCAACTCCTGAGACAATCTTTCTCTGACCCTGCAACTCCTGAGACAATCTTTCTCTGACCCTGCAACTCCTGAGACAATCCCAGCCTCATCCAAGTGTCCACATTGAGGTCACACCGATGTCTTCCAGCTCAAAAGGTAAACACTCATTTGATTTGCGTATAAATCAATGCCGTAACCCCGAGCTCGCGAAGGAGAACTCATCAAAGGAGAGCCCAGTGACACCCAAGAGCAAGGACAACCCGTTCGGGCAGTTGCTGACAAAGGCCAGCTAATGGCAGTTCCCATCAGAATCCAGAATCCAGAATCCAGGTTCCAGAAGCCTTAGATCGTGGTCACCGAAGACACGGATTCCCGAGACTCGGACCCGGCCGGACCGGTCAGACCGGTTGTCCTTTGGGAACTCACGCCACAGCAATAGCAATAGCAACAGCAATCGCAATCGCATCCAGTGTCCTTCTGCAGTGTCCTTGCATAAATTAGGAGAGCGTGTGAGAACGGGGTCCTTCGATCTGAGTCGCCTTGCCTTGATGACCTTATCGCCCAAGAAGAAGACCGACGGCGACGAATAACCAGTTCTGGACAGTCTCGAGGTGAAGTGAGTGACTGACAGCCAGCGCTGATCGCTGATCGCTGAGCTCATCCTTAATGACCCGCATCCCATTTACATATGCCTGAGTCCTGACCCAATATCGAACTGCTGTAAGGACCGGACAGGAACTGAGACATGTGTCCAGTCCTCGCACCTAAGACAGGACGCAGCCAAACAACTGGACACTGGGCCTCCTGTCCGCCGGGCATTTGTGTGTGTCACTTCGGCCGCCGACCTGAAGATATGCAAATGAGACGACAGGCGAGGACTGGGACGAGTGCAACCCCCGGGGTCGCCGAGGTTACAGAGGCCCGGAGATAAGACCCTTGCATCTTCAACCCCTTCCGTCTTGAGGCATTTACATATCCGACCCGCATGTCCTGTAACTAAGTAACTGCAGGACAGGACACTCGGGTCACTGCCCAGATCCAGAACCAGTTTCTGGCTAAAGGATGACCTTTTCGGCCGGGACAGTGCCCGAGTTGTGAAACCAGTTGGACAGTCCACTTTTCCGGAGCGGCGTGAGAAAATCTCAAAGATCCCAGTAGTTCCCGAAGGCGCTGACCTAAGACAAGAGCGCGGAGCCTGAGTTCTTTATGCAAATCTTTGGCAGTGCCCGTCCCGATTTCACGCCAAATCATTGCCCTTAAATAAATAATACGCCAAAATTATGAAAAGTCACGATTTATGCGAGTTCGGATGGGTATTTACAGAGTGAAGCAGTGGGGAAGTGCAAGGAGTATGCAAATTTGCGTTCAGAGTTTTCCCTGAGCCATGTCCCAGCGGTGTTCGCCGTGGCCGCCCTGACGATCGGTCCAGATCACCTAAGTCGGTAGAAAGTCTGGCGAATTATCTGGAAATTTATGGTTTTGCTGGGTCTCTCAAGTCAAGCTCACCTCGCCCTTGTAGCGGTTCGTGCTTCGCTGCGACTCGAAGCGGCGTTCCTGGACCTTGGGGTGCTTCAAGACGTGGCCGTGACTCCGCGAATCGGGGCCATCGAAGCGCAAGAAAATGTCACTAAAAAGAAAGAGATATTGGGATAAAATTAGGCTAGTTTTCATTTTAATAAATCAGATATTAGCTATTAAACACGATTATAAATGTCCATATAATCTAATGATATTTTTTAAGGAATAAAATGAAATTTTAAAGTTATATTTTCAATTAAAGGGATCCTTATAATCTTTTATCCACCACCATTTTGTCAGCCAATTTCACACTATTTTCACCCTTTTCCTACTCAGTTTTTTACTGAAAATAATTGAGGTTAGTTATTGTGACCTATGATTTTGGAAAATAACAAAACCACCACCAATTTGTAGAGGGATATTTTTCATATTTTTCCGCCCTTTCCTGTAATAGTTTTTCAACTTCAAAAATAATAAAAAATGGGGAAAAAACTGTGATTTAACCCAATTATAATTATATGTAAGTGTGTCTTTCAAGTTTCTGTTTGGGTGATTATGAAACGTACTGTATTTTCACCACCATTTTGGACTGTTAATATATATTTTTCACCCATTTTCCAGCTCCATTTTCTTATTCAAATTAATTGTTTATGACGGGAAAATTACTCATTATCAGGCGGGCTCCGGTTTTCACTTTCGCAAGATTCTCCCGTTTTCGTTTTTGAAAA
>JAEIIF010002028.1:0-23606 GCA_018874455.1 Drosophila trapezifrons
TCTGTATGAAACAACAGATCTCAGAGACTATAAGAGCTAGAGCTACCAAATTTGGTGAGAGCATTCAAATCTTTTGCACGCAGATCAAGTTTGTTTTAAAATTTGGCAACGCCCACTTCCGTCCTCTTAAATCATAAAAATCGTTAAAAAAGCTATATTGGTTATATTTGGTTTAAAATGAATAAATAGAATTAACTAATAGGCTTGTGTGGACGTTTTCTGCAAATTTAAGTATAATCAGATGATAAACAAGGGAGATATAAGCAAAAATGTGAAAATCTTAAGACCCTAAGACGCTGCTGTTGTAAGCTGTAGCCGACAGGTGGCGCGTTCGAGCCATGGCTGCGCTCGACTTTTGGTTTTTGTGTCGGGATTTTAAATTGCGTTTTAATGTAAAGCACAAACGTTTGGGTACCGGGTAACTCACAATCGAGCACACGCGACTGTAGCTTTCCTACTTGTTTGACTTAACCCAGCTTGAGGTTCGTTAATTTCTTTGATTAAGCAATTAACTTTTCATATATTCTATAAAACTAGATAGGGGTTTGTATGAATATATGTATGTTTATATACATAGAAGTATACTATGAGTATCTCATTTTTTGTTCGTTTCCTAGTTTAATTTTTGTCTTATCAAAAAATGAACTTAGGTGAGAACTTTATAAAGTGTTTTTTCCTATCTAATTACGGCGCCTCGGTGAGTGCACCCCGTAACAAACAACATTTAAAGCTGTCGTATAATTGATAAGATTAAAGTAAACTCGACTGATAAATTTATCATAGTATTTTTCGACATTTAAACAAAGTTATCTTAACTATTGCACATTATGTGTGTTTGATAATAAATTCTCGACACGCCTGGCTTCGTTGCTTGCGTAAATATACGACTTAACACAATTTGTTTGCACAGTATTCGAGAATTTGATATTCAATAATTACTCAAACGCAGCCCGCACCCACCATATACAACCATATGTACATATATGAGTAGATAGATTCACTGATCGTGACCTTGGCAGCCCACAATTGCCATGGCAATGGCGCACATAGATACACATATGATCCGGAACGGGGTTCAAAGTGCGTGCTACTTATATTACAGCAAAAAACAAGTTATTAAACTTATGAATGAATGAATTAATGAAACAAACTCACTTGGCACTGCCACCTTTGTTGTACAGCTCGCAGACGATGTCGAACATGGCCTTCTTCCGGAGGAACATGCCGGCCATGTTACCGAAATACAGCACGGGCTTTTCATAGGGAATGCCCCGATCCTTGAAGAAATCATGTTTGGCGGCCGCCCAGCGATAGAACAACGCAAAGGCGATCGCGAAGAGTGCCAAAAATTCCCACAGCATGTTTGACGGGCGGGAGCAGTGCGCGCGTTTCGTGTTTCAAGCGTCCAGAAGATAACTAACGACGCCACAAGCAAATGGGAGCGTTTTGTTTTCGCTGGACAAAGCTTTTGCTTAGAGCTTTTTGGCTGTATGTCGCCTTTGATGAAATACTCGTTGTCTATATAATATATATTCGGTTTAATCAAGCATGTACTTATGAGTAGAAACAATTTCATGATTTTAGCTTTTCAGCATCACAGCGTATAGGGGGTAAGGCTGTCGACTCTGGTTCTCAAGCGATGTTTGAAGCCAGCTTACGTTCAGATGTCGGCAGCTGCGTCGGTACAGGGGCCTGCAGAGACAAGAAACAAACAAATCAAATTAATTAATTTATATTTTTAGACTTTACGGATCAGTACACTCTACCTTAGCTTCCCCAGGTCCGTTATCTCATTTCTGTTATAGAAGACCAGATTAGCTTTTCGAGCATTGGTGGTACAGGACCCGCCGTGCCGCTCAAATTGTTCCCTCAGCTTGCTCGAATCTTTCTCCATTGCAAAGTGCGCCACCAGACCTGAGAATAATGTGCTTTTCGCGCTTTTTGACTCGGGAGTTTTCTGCTCCTGCTTTGGTTCCTTTTTTACTTCTAGTTTGGACTCTTCACTGAACATGGAAAAGTCTTTCTGCTCAAGCTTTGGTTCCGTTTTGACCTCGGGTTTGGACTCTTTGATGGGCTTGAAAAAGTCTTTCATTCCCTTTTGCGATGGAGACACACTCTGCTCGACTTTTAGTGCCTTGCGCTTAGTAGGTGATGGAGCTTCCCCTTCGGCATCCGACCCGGTTTTTGTCCTCTTGGTTTTGTTTGCGCTACTTGACCTACTGGTACTTGGTTTCTCCTCCTTATCGCAATCGGCTAGAAGCAGATCCACGTTCACATTCTTCTTTGAAGCATCAAACAGATCTTCCAAGTGAGCGAGATCATTCGCCTCTTTCGCGGTTTTATCGCTGCGCTGGCGGGTGATACGAGGGAATCGTATTGAGATGCCGGAAGCCGTATGCGCCTCGGACTTGGTGAACTCCGCTCCCGTTATTTCCCATACGGGCATTTGGTGCGGATCCTTGGCCAGCACATCTGGCACCAAAGACTTCTTGCACAGCAGCCAACTGGGCGTCTCATTGGCATCGGCTCGCTCGGTTAGCTTTATCAGTGAGTTGTGCACTTCCTCGTTGGTGGCATCGTCCAGGCCAGAGTGCACTTTGGTCACCGTCTTCCACAGGCGACCATAGGTGTCGTAGCAGCCCATGAGGAAAATGCTGAGCACTCCACCCTTTTTGCCTGATCCATACCACGCGCCAAGGACAACTAGATCGGCTGTGTCAGCCATCTTGCCGTTGAAAAGGTAGTCCTTCTTGACCTTCAACCAATTGCGTTTGCCGGGTTGATAGGTGCTACTGGGACTCTTCAGGACCACTCCTTCGAGATTGGCATGCAACACCTTGGCTGTCATCATGGCCAGTTCGCTCTTGGTCTTCAGGAATTCCGATTCTGATAGCTGTACATGGGATTTTATGGGCTTAATATTCTGCTCGAGGATCTCACGTCGCTTGCGGAAGGTCCTGTAAGATGAAATATATGATTAATATGAAGGAACTGGGGAGCTTTCCACTTACATCTGCGTCAAATCCTCGCCATCGTACAATATACAATCGAAGACGAACAGGCACACGGCTGCGTTTGCGAAAGTTTGCTTCTTGTGAGCGCCCAACGAGCCAAAAGGCAGAAGGGCGCCGGTCTCAGTGTCCACCAGAATGATTTCCGAGTCCAGAATCAATTCCCCGGCTCCTGGAAAGGCCAGCGGAATGTGCTCCTTGAGAGCCTTGATCTTGTGATCCATTACGGGCTTAAGATTGCGGCTGAAGAACTTGAAATCGCTGCCTTGCTTGTGGATCTGCACCCGTTCGCCGTCGTATTTGATTTCACTGTACAGTCCGGCGGGGCTCTTCTTGAAAGCTTCTTCCACAGACTTGCAGGCACTGGCCAACATGGGCGATATGGGCGTCATCACCTGAATGCCACTCGTATTTGGTTTCTTTCCCTTCTTAACCGCAGCGTTGGCCACTACGGGTTTCTTGCCCTGCCCTGCGAACTGATCGACAATTGCCGCCAAGTCCCGAGACGATTGATATGCGGGATAAGCGTCGGGACCAAAGGCGTCCAGGATGTGTCGGGCTCGGGCATTGATTCGCAGGTCCTGCTTTACCAGTCGTATGAAGGTGCGCAGATCCAGGTCGGTGGCCTTCTTGCACAGCTCCTGCAGCAGTTCCGTCTGCTCATCCTCCTTGGTTCGTTCTACTAGTTGCAGGAGCAGCTTCTCCACTTCCTGCAAGTATAGTTTGCTTTTCGCCTGAGGCTTCAGCTTACTGGAGGCGGCGAAATGCTTGCGTAGGGTTTCCGAAACGTCGCCATCTGCGGGAAATCGAAAGTTAATTGTTGTATGCTCCATATCCACTGGCTATTAGCTCACCCTGCTCAAGGTCCAAGTGCATTTGCTGCTGGTTAGCATTGAAAATACGCGAGAAGAGCTTAATCAGTGCCTTGTTCTGGAGATTGTACACCCGCTGATTGGCCGGCGGGATGAGGAACTGTACCCAGAGCAGGGTGTCGCCCTCAAAGCCTGACCCGCTGGTGCCAGTCGCGAAGAATCTCTGCAGTTTCTCCGCCTTCTTAAGGTAGCTGGGCTCGCCGGCTATTTCATCACAGATCCGCCGAAAGGTGTCGAACTTGTTGTCGTCGCTTAGGCTCCTCTTGCTGGCCATTGCACTACAGAGTCGAGTTAAGAATCCGGCCGGGCTTGTCGCTTTAAGACCTCGTAACATAAACAATTACGGGATGAAAGGCAGCGAAAATAATTTAAATACTTTTGAAAACAAAAGAATAAACGTTAACAAGTAGTTGCCAGAGTTGCCATATTTCAGCGAGAAACTATCAGCTGACGCGACTGAGTTGCAAAAAGCTAGATTCAGATTCGGCAGCCCTGATTTGAGCAAAATCTACAGATTTCATAATTTTGATTATTTCATTATTTTATTCCACAGAACCATGCAAACAAATCTTCGACTCACGCGTAAACAAATCGGGAACCTTCGACTCCAGTCAGCTGTTCATGGCCAAACACGCCGTCGGCGGGGCTGTAATTGGCGGCTCGAGAGTCCTGCAATGCCGTTACGAATTCGAAGCTACGGAGCCGGAGCGCGTCCAGATTCGGTTCCACGACTTCAACATTCCCACGGAGCACGAGAACTCCACAGGCTGCCAGCCGGCGGATGCCCTTCATGTGCTAACCGAGATGCGGGGGCGACACGAGACCCAGGAGCTTCTTTGCGGCGCCTTTCTGCCAAAACCTCTAATGTCCAGCGGCACGCAGTTGCATCTTCAGTTCGTGGGCAAATATCCACCCACAATGACCAATAAGGTGCAGTACTACGGATTTCGCGCTGAATACCGGTTTCTGACCAGTAAGTATATTAAATTATTAATCGCATAGAAGCAGTATAACGTTTAAACATAACTAGACTTTGGCATCATGTCGGGCGTCCAACAGGGCCAGGATTGCGCCTTCGTCTACAACAGCAGTGAGCGCATAAGTGGCCTTTTTCACTCGCCAAATTTTCCGGGATACTATCTGGAAAATGTGGTATGCAATTACTATTTTTACGGGGCCAGTGATGAGCAAGTTGTCCTGCATTTCACATACTTTGATGTGGAGGGCATTGAAACGTAAGAGAATTTTTCCTCCATTATATGTACATACATATGTATGTTGTAAAGTGGCTATTTTTATACTTTATCAGTTGTGACCAGCAGACTGCCAGCGACTACGTGGAGTTCTCCAATTTTATGACCACGGATCGAAAGTACAGCAGATACTGTGGCAAGCTTCCGGACTTTGAAATGCGTTCATATGGACGATTCTTCCGCGTCACCCTGCATTCAAACGATCGCTTCGTAGCTGTTGGATTTCGCGCCCTCTACACCTTTGAATCCATCCCCATGAACAACTCCATCGTTGGTCTGCGGGATAATGCCTCCATGCAGAGCTTTACTTCCGCTGCGCCATCTCAAGCGGTTAATAAGTCGTACCAGTTTATTTTGTTTATTATATTTTTACAGCACAGTATTAAATAAAAGCAGAGATGCTGCCAAATACTAGCCAACAAAAATGGAATAAATACATATAGTGAAAAGACAAGGAAAACACGTATTTATGCTTTACTTTTTCATTAAACAGGACGAAACAATTTAATTTAAAAAACAATAAATATATCGATAGGTTTTGACGTGTCATCGTTAGGTCTTATCGCATTATTCGTTTATACGGCAATAATACAGGAACATAAAAATAAACAAAGCTGAAACTTTAAGTCAGCGGTAAGCTAAAAAAAAAAGAAAGTACATGCATAGGTAACCGTCAAAGTAAGTTGAATACTTAAAATAAAAGTGAATATATTTAAAAACATAAGCTTTTACATATAATTGCAACTTTCTGTATCGTAATTCACAAATCTACATTTCCGTGTAAACGAACCACTTGTTGTTATCGCCAGTGGGGCATCTATCAGTACCAAAATAATCACCTGTGCGACTCAGTTTTGTGGAGTCACGACATCGCTATCTGGAATAAATACAGTTGTTATGCAGTCCGATTAGAACTATTAACATTTTCCAGTCGACCGGGGCAGCCGAATTTCTTCAGCTCTCCCCACTGATAACGCAGTTCTAGTCACATCATTGCTCGAGCATATACACGACCTCTGGAATGGCGGCTAAGAAACTGGATGCCATCATCTTTGGCGCCACCGGCTTCACCGGTAAATACACGGTCTTCGAGGCGGTCAGCGTGCTGAAGGGCCTGAGCTGGGGCATCGCTGGACGCAACCAGGAGAAGCTGCAGTCGGTGCTTCGCGAGATGGGGGCAAAGTCCAAGACAGACCTCTCCCAAACGCCCATCGTCATTGCGGACGTGAACAATGAGGCGTCGCTGCTGGAGATGGCCAAGCGCTGCCGGATTGTGGTCAACACCGCGGGACCGTACCGCTTCTTCGGCGAGAAGGTGGTCAAGGCCTGCATCGAGGCTGGCACCCACCACGTGGACGTCAGCGGAGAGCCGCAGTACATGGAGACGATGCAGCTTCGCTACAACGATCTCGCCAAGGAGCGTGGCGTGTATGTAATCAGCGCCTGCGGCTTCGATTCCATTCCCGCCGACATGGGCGTCACCTTCGTCGAGAAGAACTTCGACGGCGTGGTCAACTCGGTGGAGAACTTTGTCCACATGGGCGTAAAGGGCGGCACCAAGGGCACAGGAAGTGCAGCCCTTAACACGGGCACCTGGGAGAGCGCCATTCACGCTATCGCCAACCGAAGCGAGTCTGTGGCCATCCGGCGAAAACTCTTCCCCGAGCGCCTGCCTAGGTTCCAGCCAGACCTGAAGGCCCGTTCTCCGTTGTCCCGTGCCGCGGAGGTAGACAACAAGGTGATCCTGCCCTTCCCTGAGACTGATCGATCGGTGGTGATGCGCTCGCAGCGGTTTCTCTACGAGCAGGACAAGAAACGTCCCGTCCAGATGCAAGCCTACATGACATATCCATCGTGGTTTGCGGCCAGCGTGGTGGTGCTCTTTGCCGCCGTCATCGGAATAATGGCCAAGTTCTCCTTTGGCCGCGAGCTGCTCCTGAAGTATCCTGGTATCTTCTCCGGCGGCATGGCGTCCCGAGAGGGCCCGAGCGAGGCGCGGATGGAGCGTTCGTTCTTCCGGATGACAATGAAGGCCACCGGATGGCCTAGGTCTGAGAAACTGGCCGAGAGCACCGATCAGTACAGCAGCCCACCGACCAAGACACTGACCGTTCGGGTTACGGGTCCCAATCCCGGCTATGGATCCACCTGTGTGGCCCTGCTATCCACTGCAAAGACTATCCTGAACGAGAGCGACAAGATGCCGAGCACGGGAGGAGTTCTGCCCCCAGGAGCGGCTTTCCGCGCAACCAGTCTCATCAGCGAGCTGGAAAAGCACGAGCATGGCATCAAGTTTGAGATTGTTGCCAATAAGTAATATCTGATAAAACT
Source organism: Drosophila trapezifrons (assembly GCA_018874455.1). Lineage (NCBI taxonomy): Eukaryota > Metazoa > Arthropoda > Insecta > Diptera > Drosophilidae > Drosophila > Drosophila trapezifrons. The sequence goes on from JAEIIF010002028.1 coordinate 7,468, forward strand.
TGTAAATACGAAAAATCCTATGGAGTCAAATAAAGAATACATTTCTAAATTTTATTAAATAAGATACGTATTTCATTTACGGCTTAGTATTTACTGGTTCGATAATAATAAATTCCATTAAAAATTAGTCATTAGAACTTTGGCATATTCGAAGCCGTCTGAATCATACATTGTTAATAAAAAGGCAACATTTACTATCTCAAATATTTGAGGCTTAAAGCAGTTGATTAATATACTTATATAGTACACAATAATATATATTTTAAAATATACAAAACACGCCACATATCACTGATAACAGCCATCGTGTAATGTTTTTAAAAGTTTCTTATATATCTAGGGTGACTCAAAAATGGGTATGGTTTTGAAATACTTAGAAAATCTCTCAAAAGTACGCTAGCAAGTGTGAAATCTTATAAAAATATACAAAATTAAATTGAATTTGGGACCTCAGATAAATTGTATTGAGAGTTAACCTGACATTGAGAGGGTGGTCCTAAATAGTCTCTGTCATTCGGGAAAAAATTGTGTGCATAAACGTAATTTCATGTGTTCATGATATTTGATATTTGTGAAATTTCGCTGGCCTTAACGTATGGCTATTATTCATGAACTCCCAGTATCGATACTACTATCGATATCGCACGCATACACCGCGGTATATTTCAACGGTCTCACCACGGTCACACCGACCTTTGTTGTTTACTTTTTTTTGCTCTTATTGCTCATTTATATTTTGGACGCGGCGCGAGTTAACACAAAATTATGAGTGCTGAAATATCCGGCTTCCGCCGTTTCCTCCACTGGGGCCCGATTACAGCCTTGAGTAAGTAGTAGCCTGGGCTCTTAATAAGAGCTTTCCAGAGGAGTGGCGCCTACCGAGTCGCTACTATCAGTCTCGATGGGATGGGCGACGAGGGAATCCAATTGGCAAATGAGCGAAAGTAGAGTGGAGCGAACAAACTGGTCAAAAGATGGAAGTCTGGCAAATTACGGCTTATAAGTGACACGCCCACCCATCCGTCCGTCTGTCTGCAGCAACGGCGACGGCGCCATATCGTATTTCATATTCCGCCGCACGCCACATCCGCCGCACGGAGTCGCAAATCGGTTGACAACCTGCCACGGAGTACGGACTTTTAATTCGCGTAATGCGGCGCGCTAATTGCGTTTTAGTTGTGAGTCGTTTGCCTGGTTTATTGCCTCCTCCACGGGCACGGGCCTATCGGGAATTTCACGGCGGACGCCACTCGGGGATGGCGTGCAAATGGTCCGTTTGGCCGCAGACGCCGTAGGACTTCCGCAATTGAAACTGATATACAATTGTTCCAGTCATAATGACTGTATTAGACGCCGGTCGCTTGTTGCTGGTGCTCCTGGAAGGGATCCGGAGAGAAAGCACTACTCATTACTGGACCGTGGTGCCGGCTAATCAACTCGAAAAGCGACAATAAACTAAATAAATGAGCTTAATTTCCTCCGCACGCAATTGCCAGGCGAAGCATAACCCCCAGAGTCACCCCATCCCCATCCAGGCGAGACGGAGGGACTATATCAAATTTAATGTTAATGTTTACTAGCCGCCACATGAATGAATCATGCCCTAATGTTTATCTACCTCTCGTTTGCAGGCATTATCAAGTGCATAACGCTGACGACGCTCTACATGAACTCGATGTGGTGGCCACCGAATGAATCATTCGCCGGCTTCGCCCACCAGGCCCTGTTCCTGCTGCTCTCCACTCTGGCCACATTCAATTACGTCATGGCCACGTTGACAGGTCCCGGACTGATGCCAAAACAGTGGCGACCCAAGGTAAATGGAGAGAGCCGGAATGCCGAACCTTTTGACACCTGTCCACCCACAGTCCGGGGGGTGTGTAAGCAACACCTGTTACCATTGATAGGGCCATTTCTCTCTTCCGCTGGCCCCAAAAACTGTTGACCCGTCACGAACTGCAAAAGTACTTTGTCTAGGGGTGGTTTTCCGTCCCTCTGTGCAGCGTCATTCCAAGGCGGAAGCAATTGTTTAGCCCACACAAGGGAGAGGTGTCGAGAGAGCTCCGCTGCGAAGGGTCTCTGGGGGTTTCCAAGCCAGACAAATGGGCCAAGCCGGCCCTTTGGCGTGTGTAGCTGCTTATCGCATAATCCGCGCCAATTAAACGCTGCAATTTATTTTAAAGAATCCGGACCGAACCGAACTCCACCGTAGAATCCAAAGATGTCGTGACCGAGGGCGACACCGGCGGCAACGTTTTTCGGCTCCCATTCATTTTGTCCGGCCGTGGCGCGACCCAAATATAATTTATTAGCGGCGACTCCTCGCCGGCCGTCGCCTGCACGCGAGCGCATTCTGCGGAGCCCAAAGTCCGTAATGCAATTACTCGAATTTGCATAAGTGTTTTGTAGGCGAGCCCAGACGCAGACGCAAGAGGGGCGGCTTAAATGGATGGCCGATGGCCACTGGGAGGTGGTCACCTAATGAGCTGTGCGTCGTTAGCTTTTGTCGTACCTTGCGGTTTCGCTGGATGCGCATAAATCACGCTATAATATTTCCATTTTACCTATTTTAATGAATTTCTTTCAACTTTTTGGCAGGAGCCCAAGGACGCGGAGTTTTTGCAGTATTGCAAGAAGTGCGAGGGGTACAAGGCCCCACGCTCCCATCACTGTCGCAAGTGTAAGTAAAATACAGCAATTAAAATTAATTAACAAAAAAATTTGAAAGTATAAAAACACCTTCCTGTTGGAATATTTTAAATATAAACTTTGCACCCAACTCCTTTGTCCTTTAGGCGATCGCTGCGTCAAGAAGATGGACCACCACTGCCCGTGGATAAATCATTGCGTTGGCTGGGCCAATCACGCATACTTTACCTACTTCCTACTCTTCTCCATTCTGGGCAGCATGCAGGGCACCGTGGTGCTGTGCTGTTCCTTCTGGCGCGGTATCTACCGCTACTACTATCTCACTCACGGTCTAGTACATCTGGCCAGCGTCCAGTTCACCCTGGCCAGCATCATCATGTGCATTCTGGGCATGGGCCTGGCCATTGGCGTAGTCATTGGCCTGAGCATGCTGCTGTTTATTCAGATGAAAACCATTGTCACCAACCAGACGGGCATCGAGATCTGGATAGTGGAAAAGGCGATCTATCGCCGATATAGGAATCCCGACAGTGACGATGAGTTTCTCTATCCCTACGATTTGGGTTGGAGAAAGAATCTGCGGCTGGTCTTCAATGACGAGTGCCAAAAGCGTGGCGAAGGCATCGAATGGCCGGTGGCAGAGGGTTGTGACCAATACACATTGACGGTGAGGCGGATAAATGACACTTGATCCCATATCAATGACCTTTAACTCTTTTCAGCGTGAGCAACTGGCCCAGAAGGAGGAGAAGCGGGCCAGAACACGCACCTATAAATGCATAAGCCCCGTCACGGGTCGCTGGCTGCCGCTCTTCTCGCAGGGCTGGCGCGTCTGTGTGGCCGCTCCCTGCTCCGATGAGCCGCGCATCCGCCTAAGACCGGACGATGTAATTAAAGTCACTCGCTTCCGCAACCACTGGTTGTTCGGGGAACGTGTACTCTCCGAGCAGGAACTGAACGACAAGAAGCGCCAGCGCAAAGGTCACCTGCGCGGCTGGTTTCCACGTCGCAGCGCCGTCGAGCTCATCGAGGCGGTGCAGGAGGGCGGCGGCGACGCCGACAGCTCCAGTGAGCAGTCTCCGGTGCTAAATGGCAACGCTCATAGCCATCTAAAGCAGCAGCAAAAGAACGGACATGCCAAGAAATACATGTAGCCCGGATGGGGCAGAGCGCAACCATGGCTATTACGGCTTGTAAATAGAAATAGAATCTGCTTGGACGCTCGTCTCTCTCACGCTTTGCCAGGCCAGCCGTCTCGATTACTCTGTTAACACTGTCGACCAATAAACACAAACCCAAACACAAAAGTAAAATCAGCAAGTTGTCAGCATTATCTACGGCATTATCAGTATTTATTACAGCACAATTATCTGTAGCACGTTAGCTTGGTACTTCATAGGATGAATATCCCTTTAGTTACCACTAAACCCCTTTATAAGTTTGGTTCAAAAAGAAGCCATTGATTTCGATCGTATCGATCATACCACGCCTTAATATGTTTATTGGTTTATCCATAATTTGATTATGATACAGAATATATTACATATGCATATGTGTACTGCAGATTGCCAACGATATCTCGGTCTGAAGGTCATGTTTATGCCGAGCTCATGGTTGCCTCGATTTCATCAACGGTGCGGGGCACAATCGCGAAATTCTCAATGCCCGTCTTGGTGATTAGCACATCGTCTTCAATGCGCACGCCCCCAAATCCACGGAAACTGTTGAACTTCTCCACGTTGATGTACTTGGCAATGTTCGGATCAGCCAGGGCGCGGTCCATCACCCAGTCGATGAAGTAGCAACCCGGCTCGATGGTCACATACATGCCAGCCCTCAGGATGCGGGCGAAGCGCAGCTTGCTCAGCCACGGCTCGCTGGGACGCTTCGGCTCTGTGGGCAGGTAGCCGCCCACATCGTGCACGTCCAGACCGATCAGATGGCCCAGTCCGTGGGGCTGGAACACACCAGAGACGCCGGCCTCGACCATTTCGTCCACATCGCCCTTCAGCAATCCACCCTCCGTCAGTCGCTGCAACAGCACGCGGCCCGCCAGCTTGTGCATATCCACCCAGGACACTCCGTCGCGGGCTGTGGCCGTGACCGCATTACGGGCATCTAGCACCGCGTTGTAGATGAACTTCTGGTCCGCAGTGAACTTGCCGTTGGCCGGGAACGTGCAGGTGATGTCCGCCGCATAGCCACAGTAGTTGGCACCCATGTCGAATAGACACATATCGCCGTCCTGCACAGGACGGTTGTTGGGGGCGCCGGCATGTCCGTAGTGCAGGATCGAGGAGTTCATACCACTGCCGCAGATGCAGGTGTAGGAGGCGTGCCGGCAGCCGCCCACCGAGTAGGAGTGGTGCAGGAATAGCGACTCGCCCTCGAACTCCATCCGGCCGGGACGCATGAACTTCATCACCTTAATGTGGGCGTCCGACGAGACCTTGGCCACGTAGCGTAGCACCTCGATCTCCTCGGGCGACTTGATCACCCGGCACTCGGACAAGATGGGATAGAGTAGATCGCAGTCGGTCACGTACTTCTCTTTGCCGTCAAACTCCGGCGGCTGAAGGGTGAGGCCGCTATCGCTGTTGGTGCCGCTCAGCGTAAGTATTAGCTTGGGCGCCGCCCTCTCCAGATAATCGTTGAGTTCGTCGACATACAAGACCTCGTCCACCTCGTACATGGCCTTAAATTCTGCCGTACTGAGCAGCTCCCCCATCCAAGTGCCATACTCCTCGGGGAATCGGGGCACAAAGAGAACGGTTTTCTTGTCGCCCGTCTTCACATCGATGGTAATGATGCCGTAGCAGCTGGGTTCCTTAACCCCGAAAAGATACTGGAAATAGGACTCCTGCCGGAACACGTAGTCCACGTCCGTGTTGTACAGACTCTTGTCCTTGCCGCCCTCGAGGAGCACCACCAGGTTGCCCGCGTTGAACTTTAGGCCGGACAGGAGCTTCTCCAGGATCGCCTTAACGGCGCGATTCCTATTGTCTCCAAACAATGTCATGGGGACTGCATGTCCCGATCCCATCTGGTAAGCGGCCATCGTGAAGCGAGCGAAGGCGAAGTCTACTAATTGGACTGCACAAAGCAACTGGGCAACAGTGTGGGCTCAACCACTGAGATTAGCTGACCGATATCTACGGAAAAGGCAATAAAGAGCAATAAATTAAGTGTGTTTATCAGTTGTTTTTGTGTGGTTTTTTGTTATTTTTATAATTGGTATGACCGTCAACCGACCTAGTGCAACTGCTTTTGTTGCTACAACTATCGAGTCATGATGCTTGCGTCCACTATCGATAACATACGACATTGACTGCATTACGCCTCTGGTCACATTTAGACGGCTTTTTTTTTGCGAATTTTATTTCCATAATTCAGAAGAATTTGCAATTGAAAGCGAGAAAATTAACAGTTTATGTGCCCCAATAGCGACTGCCCACCCACCATCGTCTGCCTGTGCTTGTCGTGCAACTATAGTTTTCCGTATCGCCACCGCCTCTCCTCCAGTGAACCGTTTCGGTCCGATCCAATGTCGGCGTCACAACGCGGCGGCAACAGCAACAACAAATGAGTTATATCGTTCTGACCGCGGCCAGCTAGTAAAGTGAACGCTGTGCGGGCCACCGACTCCAATGCGCCGCTAACGCAGGCCACGCGCAGTCGGCACCATGTCCAGTTCGGTGTTTACGGAGGCGCCCAGCGCCCGGCCGGCGGCAGTTGATGGCGACTCCAATCTGGTGGTTGTGTACAGTAAGAATGGCATCTCCTTCGACGAGCGCGCCATTGGGAACCTCATGGGTATGCTTACGGCGCTTAAATTTTCCTCAAACCGCTAATCGGCATTGCTTATCTCTAGAGGAAAAATCGATTTCCACCATCAGCGTGGTGCGTCTCACCTCGCCGACACCCAGCATGATGGACCAAGAGGAGGCCGAGCGGCTAGAGGAGCTGGAGCGATTCATGGAGACGGGCACGGACTCGGAGCTGGACAGCGACAATGTCAGCCAGAGCGGCGGCGATGATGACGGGAGCGATGAGGACGTTCCCGACGATGAGAATCAAAACACCGGCGATGAGAACAATGGTGACTCTACGGAAACCGAGGCCGATGCACCCCGCTCCCGACGGCGTCCCGGTCGCAAGCCTAAAGCCATTAAAAAGAGAAAACGCCGTAGGCCAAAGGAACGACCACAAATTGTTGGCCTGCGGGTCGAGCAGTTCTACGCCGACGGCACAGCCGACATGGTTGTGAAGAACGCCCTAAGTAAATATATCGTATTTTATGTGTTCCTTTGAAAGAGATTACCTACCATTCAATATTTTCCATACTCAACTGATTTGTGTTTACGATTTACAGAGCTCGCCGGCGTTTCCATTTACAAGAGGACTGCGGAGACGGACGCCCTGCTGGAAGTAATCCGAAACGATCACAACTACACTCCATTTACTTCGCCGGAGCAGCTAAAGAACCACAAGAGGGCCGAGAAGATGACCATGGACTTGCAGGCCCAGAGCCGCAAGCTCATTATGCAGACGCCGGGAAGTCTGAAGCTGATCAATGCCAAAAAGCGAATTCAGGCAACGCCCTTCACTCCACTGCAGGTGAAGGTCCAGAGATTACCCACCAAGCCTGCGCCGTCGCCGCAGCAGCAGCAGCAGCAACTACAGCTGCAACCAAAGGTGCACGTGATACGCAAGCCCATCCAGCAGCCACTGCCAAGGCCAAAGCCAGAGATTATCGCGAACAGCATGGTAAATGTAAGGTCCAGGCCGACCCGCGCCCCTGTCAAGGTAATTGCGCCTGTGCAGGACTTTATCGACGATGATGACGATGCCCAGAGCTCGGATCCGGCCGATGAAGAGAATGCCGACAAGTCCTATGACACGGAGGAGATGAGTGAGGACAGCGACGACTTCCAGGACTCGGACAACGACAGGGATAGCGACATGGACTTCCAGATGAGGCGCAGCGGTAGCCGCAACCCGAACAAGAGGAAGCGAGGGAGAAAGCCGGTCAAGCCAGTCGCTCCAGCCAGGCCAGCAGCTCCAGCCAAGCCAGCGAAACCCCAGCCCCCGCCTTCCACCACACCCAAGCACTTTCCCGAGGTGAAGCGACGGAAGGAGATCGTGGAACCAAAGGCTCCACAGATTGGGCAAATCATAAACCTGGCTCCGAAGGCGCCGCCCACAGTTATAGCACTGGGCAGAGGCCTTCCCAGCACCTCGTTCCTGAAATTCAGAGCCACCCATCAAGCGCTGCCGGTGAGGAAGCCTCGGCTGCCAGCAGTGACAGTGCCTGTCAAGGACCGCAGCTTGCCTGTTGTGCAGTTGGGACGGGTCATCGCCAATCCCGGGGTATTCATTAACCAGCCACAGGAAGTCAAAGAGATTATCATCAACAAGAATATGGCCAGCCCCAAGGGTGTGTTCACCAATCTCAACAGTCTGCTGGGCGAGAACAACCATTCTTCCAGCAAAGCCTCTCCCGATCCTCTTCGCCATCGGGCCGTAATGTCGCCCAGCACTCCGAAGTCGACGTTCAGCAAGCAGCCAACGCCGATCATTGTTCCCCCAGCCACTACAACGCCAGCTCCAACCCCATCCAAGGGCTTCATGCCCATTGGCGTGGACACAGCCCAGTCACACAAGTTGCCTGCACAAATTGTGATCGAGACGCACCAAAGTTCCTCGGAACTGGCGGCGGAGAACGACAAGCAGTTAGATCTGATCAACTCCATTGTTCAGGATGAACTGCTGAAGACGACGCTAGTGGAGCAACCGCCGCCGGTGAACGCTGTCGAGGATATACCAAAATTGGTGAAGATGCTGGAGAGTACAGCAGCGGGCTTGGATTCAGCGTCAGTATCCCTAGCACCCCAGAACTTTGCCGCTCCCGAGATGCAGAGTTCTGCGAACTCCGCCGTAGATGATCCTATTGACATCATGGAAACGCCAGACGAAGATGAGATCACGGCAGATTTCCTGCAGCATGTGGTCGGCCTCATTGAGGAGGACAAACAGTTTGAAGCCGAGGTGGTGAAGCAAGTTTTGGCCAGCGCCCAGCCAGGCACGCTGGACGCCATGGTGTCGATGCCCACGCCTATAGAGCCTGTGTCCTTGACTCCAGCACCCTCGGTTCCGGTAAGAGAACAGTCTTTCTGCTCTCGGTTCGTAATATAAAGCATAATTATCTTCAATTTCAGCCGCAAGCGAATCTGTCTGCAAACATAATTCCCGCAGAACCCGTACATCCCCTGCCATCCCTGCCAATGGCATGCAGTACACCCTCGAGAAGCTTGGCCGCCATCCCATTGGCCACCAACTCTGCAAAAGTTGTCCGTGGAAACGGACGCATCATTTACCTGCCCCCCATGGAAGCGCCTACCACGCGGGCGAAGCGGCGAGCTCAGTTTCCGTCCGCGTCGCCCACTACAAGCACGGGGGACTTGAGCAACTTGTCCTTCGGTGAACCGACACTGGATACAAGCACTGGCCAGTTGTCGGTCAATACCAGCATCCAGAGCAACGAGAGCCAGAGTGGAAGTGGGCCCAAACGGCCCAACCCCAGAGAGCCATCGCTGGCCAGGCGTTCGACGGTGCCCAGGAGATCAAAGAAGCTGAATACGAGTCAGAGTCACGATCCCGAGGCTTCAGAATCTCAGGAGGATGACGACGATCCGAACAAGTAAGTTTTATGATATTTTGTATGCATTTACAATGGTTGCTCATCGAAAATCGTTCTTTTCCAGGCTTTGGTGTGTTTGTCGCCAACCGCACAACAATCGCTTCATGATTTGTTGCGATCTGTGCGAGGATTGGTTCCACGGCACCTGTGTGGGAGTGACCAAGGCAATGGGCACGGAGATGGAGCAGAAGGGCGTGGATTGGAAGTGTCCGAAGTGCGTTAAAAAGCAGGAAGAAAAGGTAAGTCCCATTGGCATCAGAGGATATCTTAAGTTTTTTATTAAATGCTTTAATTTCCAGAGTCAACCACGCATCACGGACATGTTGGTCGCCAGGCCATCCGTTCCAACAGAGGAGAAATTAAGCGATACCAAAGTCTTAGCCTCGCCTGCCCAGTCTCCTGCTCAGGTTACGACCCTTACGAATCCAAATAGAATACTGCCGGTGGGAGTTACTATGGCCAGTTCTCCAGTGCGTAGTCCAATGATGAAGCCAGCCAAGAAATTCCCCACAGGCACGATTCCACACCAGCAGCAGCAGCAACTGAAATTCATCAAGCTTGCAGCTGCATCTCCTGGCAACCGCACTGCGGACACGAACTGTGTGGTCTGCAAGCGTCCGGCGGTCACCAATTCCGTTTACTGCAGCGAGGAGTGCATACGAAAGTATGCACAGAACGCTGTTCACACAATCACCGCGCCCAAGGGTCGTCCCGACTCTCCAATGACGCACAATGCCAGCGTCCAATCGCCCTTGAACCACAGCCTGGAGGCAAAGAAGAATAAGAAGAAGGATCTCTTTGAGGACATGCTGCGGCAGGCGGACTCTGTGTCCAAAGTGGAACGGGTAGGATGAAAATAATGACATATATCGAATGGATTAAGTATAAATATAAATCATGTTCTTTTAGATCAATGTATTTGAGCGGAGGAGTGGACGGGTGATCACCGGTCACTTGGCCCCCACCGCACATCAGTTCCGTAAGTGGTTGCAGGAGAATCCCACCTTCGAGGTGCTGCCCTCAGGAACCATTCAATCCCCCGATCCAGAGGTATGTCATGGAGTCCTGCCATTGCCAGTAATCCATAATTTGTATCCCCAGAAGCATCAGATAAAGCGAGTTCCGGATCCATTTCCTTCTGCCCTCGAACCAACAGCAGTAGCAGTCGCGAAAAGGCCACTTGAAGCTGCAACAAAATCGCCCCAGCCGACAGCTTCTCCGCACACCACAGTCGCAACAGGCACTCCGACGGTGCGTCCTGTGCCAGCCAGGAAAGAAAGAGATATTGAAAAGGCGCCCACCCCAAGTCGTTCTGCCGGCAAACCCGAACCCGTTCGGACCGGCATTCGACGGTCCCTCAAGGAGCAACTGCTGGCGCGGATCAAGGAGGCACAGACTACGGAGCTGGCCTTAAGCCAGGCCACAACAACGTGGCTGACCGCTGCTGAGGTAGATCAGTTCGTGCAGAACGTGGAATCCGAAATGTTTAACTCTTTCGGACGCGACGTGGGTGCCAAGTACAAAGCCAAGTATCGGTCGCTTATGTTTAACATCAAGGATCGCAAGAACCGGACCCTGTTCGAGAAGATTTGTGCCAAGCAGGTCGAGCCCAAGCAGCTGGTCCGGATGACGCCCGAGCAGTTGGCCAGCCAAGAGCTGGCCAAGTGGCGAGAGGAGGAGAATCGACACCAGCTGGACATGATCAAAAAATCCGAACTGGATATGCTGTCGTGTGCCCAAAACTATGTGGTTAAAACCCACAAGGGTGAGGAGGTGATTGCCAACAAGGTGGACGTGTCGCTGCCCGAAGAGGAGGTCAACGAATCAAAGCCGGTTGACAGGAAGCTAACGACACAGATTAGCGAGTCGGATATCTCCATCCTAGAGCGTTCCAGCTCGAGGGAGAAGTCGGGGTCATCCAAGGAGAAGCGCCACAAGAGCCACAAGCACCATCATCACCGCAAAAGGAGTCGCAGTCGATCCAGTAGCCGGGGTCGAAGCACCGAGAAGCGTCATCGCAGGCACCACAACGAAGTCGAGTCAGGCGGTGGAGAGCGGGAGCATCGCTCCGCGGAGAAGAACAGCAAGGAAAGAGAGGTGGGCGTACCCTCGCCCTCGCCCAAAAAGAAAGAGGATATCGATCCAGCCCCAGTGCCGAAAAAGATGTCGGAAAAGAAGGTGGACGCGAATGCCTACAACCTGATAGATCAAATTTTGGAATCTGAAAAAACGGTAGAGCAGGCGGCAAATTTAGGTCAGCCCGCCAAGCCGTCACTCAAGCCGCTTCCCACTCTTCCCAGCCCCTCGAAGGTCGCCGTACCCATGGATAACTACTCCCGCTATGTACAGGGCCTAACCACAAGCACGCTTTGGTCCGGGAATCTGAAGATGATTGACGTGACCGACTTCGAAGTGGTCATGCACCCCGTTCTCGGCAACAGCCAGCATCTGAGCAATCTGCTACCGATCCAGCTGGACGTGATCGGTCGCATAACCCGTGTCAATGTCTGGGACTATATCAAGAAGCTGAAGAAGAGTCCCACAAAGGAGGTGGTCATCGTGAATATATTCCCCTCGTCGCCGAGCGAGACTTCCAAATTTGATCTCTTCTTCGACTACCTCGACTCGCGTCAACGGTTGGGCGTCCTTGGGAGTTCAGAACAGATTCGGGACTTCTACATCTTTCCGTTGGGCTCCAGCGACGAGTTGCCACCAGCTCTGCTGCCCACGGAGCGTGTGCCCTTCTACGAGGATGCCCAGAGACCGAACACGCTTCTGGGAATTATTGTGCGCTGCCTAAGCAAGCGACCAGCCCCAGCTCTGCCTTTGTCCTTGCCGCCCGCATTACCATCGCCTCCGCCTCTGTCCACGGCCAACAGCAGCAAGGTGTCGAAGGTAAGCGTCGCCACCATCTTTAGGTAATATGTATTCGTGACAGGCTTTGATCTTTCTTACAGAAATCTCGCAACCCCAACACATTTACGCCTCCTAGTAGCCCCAAACGCAAGGCCAGCACCCACTCCACCAGCTCCAAGGATGATGAGTTCGATATAGATGCCATCATCAAGGCACCCATTGCCAAGCTTCAGAGGAGTAAGCATTAACTAGGAAGCCTTTGTAGAACGCTTTACTAATGTCAACCAATTGTAGCTGCACCAAAAACAGTGGCCTTGCCACCGGTGAAGGACGATTCCAATGAACCCTACTCGCCCGGCGGCTCCGACGACGACGAATTCACGCCGGCTGCTCCAAGAATGTCCAATGATCTGGAGCGGCAGGTGAATGAAATCAACAAACAAATAGCCGCGCAACAAATGGAAATTGCGGGCCTGCTGCAGCCTGCAGTAAGTGCTTAGCCTCAGCCACTCCTACATCCCTCTAATTCCATTCTTTGTGCTTCTCGTAGGGTTCGGCGTCCTCATCGAATGCAGTACTAGCCGGCATATCGATTCCCCCGAATCTTTCCAAGATCCTGGCCAGCATTAAGGAACAGAGGGTCGGCGATGATGAATACAATCCCGAGGACGCCATTACCACGAGCAGTTCATTCGGTAAGTCTATGAGCTTGGAGTGCCTTTGAGAAGGGAATTATGTCATGAGGTTACATTTCCAGCAGCAGCGAAGCCGAGGAGCAAAGGTCGTTTGGCGCATCTAAGTGAAGCTGAGCTTCTTAGCATGGTGCCGGACAATCTGGCAGGCAATCTGATGCCCAGCACATCGAAGATCCGTCATCCGCATCCCCCGCTGCCACCGCCGCCGCCACCGCCTCCGGGTGTGTAGAGGGAGCCAGCCACCTGAAAGTAGACTAACTAACCCGCGCGCTAACTCTTTAATAGCTATTAGTTTCTGAATGAAATTCACGACGACTCCTTGATTTGAAAACGTCCTTCGCCGCCACCCCTCACTGTGTACATTCTCATCCAGCGAATTCGATACCATCTCTGTATTATATCTCTGGCAATCGGAACAATTTAGTTTTCAGCCCCTAACCCCCCAGTCCCAACCCAAACCAAAACCAAACCCGCCCCTTTGAAGCATATTTCGCATTGCAATGCAAGTTAGGAATCAGTTTTCAAGTTACATCTTCAATCGTGTAAATTTCCTCGAAAATAAAAAAGTGCTACGTAACATTTGTTTTAGGGATACGTTAAGCGCAACGATTCTTTATTTCCGATCTTAATTGACCTCACAGGGATCGTCCTTGCCGCTGAAGTGGGCGCACGAGATCTTGGGACCGTTGTGCACTCTTGGAATAGCGATCCGAAAGAGTGTTCCGTGCGGCATGCATACACAGATCTTGTACTGAACGCTGCCCGTGCGTAGCCCCATTTCAGAGCTGACGATGGGTATACGCTCCATGTCCAAGAAGATGCCAGTGCCTGCCTCCAGGATGGTGGCGCCCTGCGTTGAGTTGATAGATACGTGATGCTCAGCCTGCATATCTACACTGGCTCCGTCGAAGAAGACTCCCTCCGAGCCCCTAATCGACAAGCGCCCGTCGCTCTCCAGCACCAAGGATTCGTCAATGGGACTCGCAATGCCGCTGGCACTGACCACCTTGGCCTGCAGGGCATTTACCCCGCCCGCAATGTTGTACTGGGGACGGTGAGTGGTGAATAGGGGCAGCCGATTTACCGGGTCCTTTATCTCAAACAGATTCGTGGCGTGGATGACGATGCCCTCCTTGTTCAAGACAATCCGATCGCGTTCGTTGCTGGCACCGTTGGCATTACGAAATACTCGCACGTGGACGCCGCCATCCTCTCCGTCTGCAGAAGCCTCGCTGCTAATGGTCACGGGCACATCCGTGAAGCCGTGTATCTGGCCAATCGAGTTGGTTTGCACGCGCTCCAGGTCCGTTGATCCGTAGAACTTGACCACATCGACCTCGGGTATCACTTCCATGCCCTGGACACCCTTACCCAGACGCAAGACGCCCACAATGGTGAGCGTCAGGATCAAATTGCCCACGGTCAGGGCCAGGAGAATGACCACAATCGTCCAAAAGGCGAAGGTGTTGCGTCCCTGGTGGCCGGGATGCAGGCGAGAGCAACTGTCGCTGTTGTACTTCTCGTCAAAGTAGTCGGCGGTGTCCGTCTTGGAGTCATCGCGACAGAAGTCCAACTCCGGAATGGTGCCAATGGGCAGGGTCACCGACAGTGCGTTCTCCGAGTTAGCATCGTCGGAGTAGGAGGGTGACGGGCCCCTTATAAAAGTGTTTTCAAACGTATTCATTGTGGGATCGGAATATTCTTATTTCTCAATGATCCGCTCAAAAAACCGTTTGCACAATTGCTGTATCCAGTGATACAAAAATAGGGTGTACATGTGGGAAAATCCATTCTCTGACATGCGCAGAGGTCGTATGCCGCCAATTTTGAAATAAATATACTTTAATGTTAACAATAGCTTGTAAAATAGACCTAATCAATAAGTATACATTTAATATTTATTTATTTATTGCAAAGTTGTTAGGACTTACGCAAGCATTCTTCTGCCCTTAAATACTTTGTAAAAATGTTTACGATATGTAATGAATAAACTTGAATATGCAATTAGTTTTTAAAAGATGTAATGGTCTTTAGTTTAAATATTCTTAAAATTTAAATGCCTAACCGTTTTGATATACTTTTGCTTCAATTTTTTATCAGCCCTGGTATTTGTGACAAGAAAGTAACGGTATTTATTTATTTTACATAAATGTATATTACATTAAAACAAATAATTTTAAGTTAATTTTAGAAGTGAAATATCGGGATAACATGCATATCAGGATACAAATTATTGCAAGCTAAGCCGGAACCACTGAACGAAACCAGTTCTGACTACTTATTACCTTGCAGCCCTGGTATAAGTGATGGGACCGTGTGTCAGAGCTAGAATTGGGTATGTTTTGAAGTTGCATCTTCGGTCACACCATCTGTCTCCATTTTCCAAGATGTCCTTTAAGGTGAGCTTTGCCAATAATTCTGAGTGAAATTGCACTAATCCCATTCGCCCACGATGACGCAGCCAATCGACCCGAAGCGCGACGAGATCCGTCGCTACCTGGAGCGCGGCAGCGTCCTGGACTCGCTCACCAAGATCTTCATTCGCGTGATCAAAGAGCGGCCCGAGAATCCGATGGAGTACATCCGGAACAACATCGGCGTGGTACGCCACCAGCACGACAAGTACGAGCGACTGCAGCAGGACCTGCAGCTGGCCAACGAGGAGATTCAGCGACTGCGTGGCATCATCAACGGCATTAATCCCGAGATGCTCCAGGGCCACCAGTCCGTGGTACCTGGAGAGGCGACCTCGGACGTTTCCGAAGCCACAGCAGACTCGGCTCCCGTGCAGAAGGAGGAGCAGCAGCCAGAAGAGAGGGAGACGAATTTAGCGGTTGGAGAAAGTGCAACTGATGTTGCAGAGCTTACCGCCGCCGTCGAGGCCACGGTAATTGAGGAAAAGCCGGTGGCCACACCAAATGAGAATGCAGCTGTGGCTGCCCACCCAACAACAAGCCCATCCGTCCAAGCTGAGGCTAGCAGCCCCGCCGAGTAGATCTCGAAGAAAGCACGCTCACACCAAACACGCATACCATTAGAAGCATTCATTTAGAACAAGTTACACATATTTTCCTAGTGTAAATGTACATAAATAAAGCGGAAAACGCAATAACCAAAGCCTTCGAATATTATTATTATGGGGTTTTCAAATATTTATTGAAATCAGCTTCATAATTCATACACGTTTTATATCTTTTGTTTATTAATACAAAGGATTATTGATAATACATATTAATAAT
>JAEIIF010002030.1:0-11542 GCA_018874455.1 Drosophila trapezifrons
CCTCTAATGAAAACTCTAATTAATGAAAACTTGTGCCCTGTGTCATGACACTATTATTGAGAGTTTTAAACAATTTTGCTTCTGGGATTTAATATCATATAGAATTTAATAACAGAAAAGTTTAAATTAATTATCACTATTCAGTAAACATTCATGTTATATATATATTCCCATTCCCTAGCTAAAAATAACCAATTCACATTCACAAAAAGAACAAATAAAACTCGTTGACATACATTTTTTTCTCTGTATATAAAGTTCATCCCATAACCAGCATAAATACATTTTAATGACCTCCTTCGCTCAGCTCGTATGTAAATAAACTTATTACGCAACGGTCGCCTTAAGCTCCCGAGACGTAAGTTTCTGCAGATATTGTGGTGCCAGTTATCAATGAGCTAAAACTATTCAAGTTGTGGTAAGTGTTGGACTCACATAATCGGCTTTACCCAGGGAAACTATTCAAACTTATTGAGCAACTTCTTACGAACTTTTGCAATGGATTGAAAGTTTGCTTAACGATAAATTGATACTAGTTATTAGTGGTACTAGAAAAGGCTACATTTGTGTTTTAGAATTTGAAATGTGTATTTTAAAATTTAAAAATGTTTGAGATTAAAACCGTGAGGAACATCATTAAATATATTAAGTTCCCATATCAACCCCATATAACTTATCCCTTACCATCTTATAGCTTTCACTTTCCCTAGCTTTGGTGCCCTTGATGATTTTCGCAGCTGCTTAAAATTCTCAGCAATCAATTTGCAATTGTTTCCAGTTCGATCCTCTGTCTGACCCAAAAACCCTCGGAAAAGACTTGTTTGGAGTCGAAAGTAAAAAGAACCTGCACAATATTCATCACTATTTGATGATGGCCTTTAGGGCTTAACAATTTTCTTTTACTATGCAGCGCGGGACGAGGGGCAGGGGCGCTATGTGCGATGGGCGTGGCTGAGCCGGGGAACTCCGGAGTTGCCTTTGGTTAGCCAGTGAAGCGTTGGGCGTAAAAACCACTTGGAACTGCATTGGACATTGTTTAAATTGCTGCGGTTCGCGTACGTTGAATTTTCGTCTCTTGTTTATTTTGCGCTTTATTTCGGATGCCCGATACCCATTCTCTTTTTTCCTCCTTTTTTTTTTATATATATTGTTCACTGGTCTGGTCGCCTTCCCTGGGTTTTTTATGGCTTGGCTGGGCGAGTGTGGGGAATTGAATAAAGCATAATATACGCTGGCGATTTCGATACCCCTTTAGTCAGGGGCGAGGTCAGGGGTCAGTAGAGAGCGAGGAGCGAGGGGCAGCGAACTGTTCGCCGCCGCACAAAAGAGCGAAAGAAAAACTTAATGTAATTGAATTCATTTATGGTTTTGTTTGGCTTTTATTTTTCTTTCGGCTTTTCACTTACGCTCGCAAAAATGCCAAGAATGTCGGATGGTTGTTAATAAATATTTCATTTATTTGCCGGCTCATGCCGAAAAGGGATTTCCCCTTCGCCCGCTCCCCCGCTCCTTCGCTCCCCGAACAGTCCTTTGTTTTTGTGGCCTTTTGTGCTTTAATTAAAAATATGCACAGGCAAGGCCAGAATGTCCCAATTCCGTGCGCCAGAACAAAGCACTCAACTAAATGCGAAACTAGCGTCGATAGACTAAGCCATCGCCAGCCATCCGCTTCCCTAAAGGACATCGTTGTCCTTTTTTGGCTGCCCAATCCCCGGAAAAAAGGGATATTGGGTTATTAGTAAATATGCTTTCATATAGTACATGAAAGATTTATGCAAAGGACACACTCAGCCTCCGCCTCCGCCTCCGTCTCAGCCACAGCCTTAGCCACTGGCTTTGAGCCCCGGCCTGTACCTTCTGCAAGTATGCAACATATTTCATAATAATCGCCCTCGGGCAACAATGCCGCACACTCTCTCACCTGGCCTGGAAAGTTATCCCTTTTCGGGCTCAAAAGAAACCCCAAGCCCAGGACCGCTCATGTGGCTAATAAAATAATTGAAATTCCCCCTAAGCACGAGCAGGCGGTGGGCTCGCCTCTCGCTCATACATACAAATTGGTATGCCATAGCCAGGACTCCTTCTCGGCTTCTGCTCAGCCCGGAATTAACAGAAATTCAAATTCTTTCTTCCTACACTTGCCCTCAAATCCAGGAAAAGGCGCCACTTTCAGGCAATATTTACACATACTTCCAAGTACTGTATTTAATTTTATTACTCAACTCAAAGGTCTTAGAAAATAAGCAGATTAGTTCAACACTTGCCTGAGAACTAGGAAATAAATACATAAACAACAAGATTTTAATATCAGATAGAACACATTTAAATATGTAGTTTTTAAATTTATATTTTCTCTGTGCAGGAAGGCCAATTTAAGCATTGAAGTAACCGAGCCTGGTTTGTAAGTGGAGTTGTCTTTTATCAATCCGGCAGAGCTCATAAATTATATAAATCGAAGTAAAAGTTCCATGCCTCTTAGACGCCTTTTAGTGCCTGCCCTGATATTTTGGGTATATATTCCCCTAATGCCATAGGGGTGAAATGGCGAAACTTTCTTTGATTTTCAATTTCAATAATAAAATTTGCTTTGCAATTTTATGCCGAGTTGAGCAGCAGCAGTCGTAATAGAATCAGTCTCCCTTGAACCCATCCCGGCCCGACCCGTGCATCTGGAATGACTCTTGGCTCTCCATGTTTATTTGCATACGCATCAAGATGGAGAGTGGAGATACATACATAAGTGGACCAGGATTCCGATTTGGATTTGGATTCAGATTCCAACTCGTTTTTCTCGACTCCTGCACTTATTTTACATACACGCCCAAATCTCTTGTCAAACTCAAATTTTATTTGGCACATGTGAGAATTTTGTGCAATTTCATTATTTGAATTCAACTAAAAGTGAAGGTTGTCCTTAAATATGCAATGTTTCCAGAGTGGAGTGATGCTGCAGAGTTGTGACCCAGTTTCTATTAAGACTTGACTAAAGATAAAGTAAGGATTAAATATTTATGATACCTATATCTTTGTTATTTACTTTAAAATATAATTTTTTCCCCAATAAGCAATCTTCCTGTACAGTTAATAATGATCCTGGTAATATAAACTTTCTTAAAGCTGCAAGGCTTGACCGATTGTTTATCTGATTTATATCGGTTGGTATTTCCAGGGAAGCTTACTGTGTTTTTAAAGCGAGTGAAATTTTTCGCATTTACTAGGCTTTTTCTGTTGAATTTATTCCGCTGGGCTGTGTGTGATCATTAACCGCAAATGATTGTGGCGGGCAATTCAATAAATTTTTAGCTATTTGTCGATATGCCCGGCCAACCGAAAGTGCCCACCGTAAAACCCCTCATCATTCCGGGGACATGGTTCGGTGCTCATAATTAAAACCGATAATCGTGCGCTTATGCCAACGTTTGGGGTGTCGTAAATTCGGCTCCTGCCACGATATCATTTAATTTGGGTTTTTGCATTTGCGTTTAAGCCTCCTTGCGCACTTGCATAATGAGAGTGCACATTTTCTCCGTTCTCCGTTCTCCGCCCGGTCAAATAGTTGCACTCGAATATAATTAGATTGATGGACCGACTGCCTGGCCTCTGAGCTGCATGTGATTAGCAGTCTAAGTGGGTCTGCGGAATATATATACGTGTGCCATATGTCGGCCAGGTGACACGCCTTCCAGCGCGATGCCACCCCATGGCGCCTGCCACCTCACACCTGCTGCAAGGCCGTAACTCATGCTGGCAGTACTTATCACAGCCTCAAGCTGGCGGGCCAGCCGGTTCACTTGCTCGGCAAATAGAGCGTCATTAATTTAACTAAAATAGTCACGGCATCGCTGTTGTCTTGGCCGCCTGCTCTCTCCACTTTTTTCAGTGCACCTCCACTGTAAATGCAATCATTTTACTGTACACTGGGGGAAACAAATGCTGATACTATAAGGCCGCTTACTTACTTACTTAAAAAAAAAATGTCATATACACAAATAAAGACTATATTTTGTTCCCTTTCTCTTATTTTAAATATATAAAAAGTAAAGTAAATAAATGAACATTATAGTTATTTTTTCCCTAAGTGTCCCTTCGCTGGCTGTTATAAATGTGCAACAACTACCCGGCGACAGCGAGAGAGAGAGCTTGAAAAATTATGCATCAAGTGACAGCGACAACGAATGCCATTTCATTGCCTGGCGAAAAGGAAAAGGCCAAAGACCAATCCATTCCCCACGCTCAGTCTAGGCCGTTCACTCCTCAACTCATCGGAATCTGAAACCGTAGCTAAAGCTGAATCAAACCCAACTCATCCCACACTTCATTGCGTCTCGGCATTCATAAATATGGCGCATCGGAAATGTATTTAGTTCGAGCAGAGAGAGCGGAAGTGGCTATGCCTGAGTGGATTTGATTTGCCATCTGTGTATCTCGTCGGGCCCAACATAAATATGTAAGGGAAATAAATATGATAACATCGCAAAAAGTATTAAATGAATCTTGTCTGACTCGAAGCCGGCAAATTACTCCTCGTATGTATTAATAAAAAGAAGAGTAATCCCCAAAGGCGGAAATGGGGATAATGAATCATTTGTGATGTATGCGATTGCGGGTTGGGAGAGAATATAAAAATACGATTTATGGAGTGCCTGCTTATTTATGTATGTCCAGCTTATGCTAAAGCGAACCCTTTGGCAATTTACGGTTTTAAAATTTAAGTCTAAGACTAGATAAGGGAATTGAATGGTTAACAAAGAGTTGTATTATTCTTTGAGACCTTTTGTTACTGATAAACCTCTTTCACATTTATTTAGATATTTTAAATAGAGATTACATTAAGAAGTTGTATGTATCAGGAAGAAGGAGGCATCTCCGATCCGATTAAGTATACGCACTGTAAATACCATTCTGCAAGGGCTTAAATTCCTTTACTAACCGTTCTTAAAAGGTTTTCCTGAACCTATTTATACCAGCCATTAACCCACCGACGATTATGGGGAATCACAGCAAACTTAATTCCGCGTTTGGTTTCTTTCTGGCCCATAAAAGTATGCTACACTTAGTGGGAGCGGCATCGTTTATGTGCATGTGTGAGTGCGCGACCGTGCGCCTAAGCCACATCAGCCGCTGGCTAATTTCTTTCCCTTCCCATCGCTTTCCACATCCCCCCACGGAAATGGAAAGAAAATATGCGGGAAAGTGTGCAGAACTATGCCGACAAAAATAAATTGAATTTATCAACCGTTGACGTCAAGGCACAGCGGGAGAGGAGAATGAGATGAAAAAAAAGGACCTTGTGGCCAACGAATGGTTTTCAAATTATTTCCGTTGAGCCCCAGGCGAAAGCCATGACCCCATATATGTATGGGGAATTAATTATCTAAAAGGGGGAATGGCAAGAGAAATTGCATGCAGAACGTAGAACTATAATTATAATTAAGTACGAGAAAATCGTATGTAATTGTTGGATTCTTGGAAAGCCTTTTTATATTGAATCGAACGCATTCAAACTTAGATAACTCCCTAGAGAATCGTACACCTAACTTAATTATAGCAAAGTTTGGAGCATCAAAATGCATAGTAATTCTAAAAGAATTATTTACTGAAGTATGTAATTATAGGAATTATTGTGAAAAATCAGAAACCGTACTTAAAATGTTTTCATTCATTTTCTGCAACAGTGTAGTTATAATACGAAGGGGCTCAATCATTATATTTCGGTCGTACATAATTTTGGCAAGCTGTTGGCGCACTTGCATTATGTAACACACGCACACACCCGCCCGCACACACACGGACACGCTGGCACCCCATATAATATCAAACAAAATACACAATAAAATTCAGCCGCAAATAAATTATGCCCTTGAGCGGCGAAGGAGTCCTTCGTCTTCCTCTTCTCTGGGCCCAGTTACTGGCCAAGTGTGTGTGTGTGTGTGTGTATTAAACTGATGACAATCAAATACACAAATACAATTACAAATGCGAAAACACACGCAGGCACACATGGCAAGTCAGACAAATAAGGAGGACAAATAGTGTGCCGTCGAGAGGGCGAGAGGGAGCGAGAGGGCAGTCGATTGGAGCGAGACGGCAGATGACAACAAGACTGAGCAAATATTTTAGCAGCGAGTGAAACAAAGACATATTACTAGCAGCACAGGATACCAGTGCTCGAGTTCCTGTATGTCTGCGCACCCATCCACGTATGTGTGTCTGTCCAAATTGAATTTGATTTATTGAAATTTGATATTTTCCGTGATACGAGTGGTGCAAATCAAGCAAACATGAGGAAGGCACACTCACAGAGAGAGAAAATAGAATTTAAGAACGATATTTCTTGAATTTGGTGTCTCCCAACCAAATATTTTATATATTTAGGTAAAAGGTCAAGTAATTCTAGGCATTTATTGAATTTATTAAAAAGAATAAATGTATTTTGGCTTAAACCAAATGAATAGGAATTTACAAATATTTTAAAAGCACTTATATCTTACCTAATAAATTATATCTCTACAAATGTTTTTAAATAACAGATCGTGATGTCAGAATAAAAGTTTACTTTAACACAATTACTTTTCAATCTAAGAAATCAATGGAAAAAAAAATACCTATTAAATAGTCTCCCGATTATTCAGTACTTAAATCAGAATCAATAACCTTTTAATGAAATAATACATTTATTATTATTTTTCTCAGTGCCAGTACACACACATTCGAAAAGAGGGACATGAACAATCAACATTGGCAGAAAAGTTGACTGGAAGGCGACACAACTACAAAACTGATGGTCGGATGGTTCCTATAGATGGTTATGTCGCATGAGAGCCACTTGGCACACATTTACCAATTGTCTTTCCCCTTGTCTTCAGGTTTTTGTGCTTCATATTTTACTTCAGTTGGGTTAAACAAATGCCGGAAAAATGCCAGAGTTTCAAATTGATCAAATATTCTACTTGCGGTCTACTGCTATCTTCAAAATAGTATATTTTGTTAGGCAAACAACTAGCACAAGTTCCTGTATAAAATATTATTTGCATCTCTGCTGTCGTTTCCATTTTCGTTTCAATTTAGTTGAACAATTTTTAGAAAATTGCAAAGTCAACCAGGTTTATGTTTGTCATATGGAAACTAATTGGGATTTTTCCTTAAAAAAATCGTGTATACTGCTTCCTTCATTTACCTGCAGAAACGATTTACAGATATAAACATCCAGACGACACTGACGCTGTCCTTTTAAGTCAATAAGGTCAAGTATTGGTATTTAAAAGTTAAATTAAAAATGTACAAATAGTCCCTTTAGTTTTCCAGAAAGGGCTTTAAGTTATAAGGGTAAAATATGTAAACCTTCCAACAACATTCTCCCATCGACACGTTCAAAGCTCAGGGTATTTACCTTTGTTTGCTAAACTTAATCAAACTCTCGATCGAAAAACAAAAGCCAGACAGACCGGATATCGATGTTGTTTATATAAAAGGCAGTAAACTACGGCGCAAACAAACGCACAGACTCAACTCATTCGATTGGGGAAGTGTTTCGCACGTAGAAATCGAAGACAAAGGCGCCTTCAAATTGGGCCAAATGAAATCAAATCAAATAAATTCGATTGCCGCAGGGAAGGGGGAACATGTGACGCCATGCTGTTCTGATTGCACTCAAGCACAGCAGCTACAATATTTATTACTTTTGATTATGTTCAGAGT
The DNA here is from genome assembly GCA_018874455.1 of Drosophila trapezifrons. NCBI lineage: Eukaryota > Metazoa > Arthropoda > Insecta > Diptera > Drosophilidae > Drosophila > Drosophila trapezifrons. Next base: position 7,699 of record JAEIIF010002030.1, read on the forward strand.
CAACTTTATCAATTTTACAGCAGTTAGCCAATAAACCACAACAGACAACGCACAATCGGGGCCGGAAGTGGGCGGGTTGTGGGCGAATCAATATGGGGTGCTATTATTTGTTGCATATAAATCCTAAATGGACAATGACTGTCAAGTGAAATAAATTAGAAACGACAATAAATGAGCAACTGCCGAGTGCAGAGACGTAGGCCGGAGGTGCGGCTTACGGACTGGGGCTGTTGACAGGCAAACAGTCAGCGCGTCGCTGTAATTGGCAGCCCTAGCTGTGGCAACATACTGACAGTGGGAACTGTAGACCGTAGACTGTAGACTGTATACTGAGTACTGTTGGTTGTGGCCGCCCTCTGGCAAAATCTTGGTACTCCTGCAGGCACTGCCGCACGGCAATTGAACAACAAACGGACCAACAAGACCCAGTTGGGCTTAACTGAACTGAACTAAACTGAACTCTTTGCATATTTGTTGCAGCTGCGAAATTTATGCAATGATTTTTTCCTGGTCCTTGCCTCGGGCTTAAAACAACACCCAAGACAGACGGGAAATATATTGTGGCGGAAACAGTTTGGTTAAGGTGAGATTTTTATTTACAAAAAATATGTATTTAATAAATTAAGTTGATCAAAAAGGTGTACAAATTTGTAATTACAAAATAATAAAATCTCAACATGACATGGACTAGATTTGATATTTTAAAGAAATGAAGTAAAAAACACTTTGCAACAAATATTTTACTAAGTAGAATATTTTTTGGTTTGTAATAAAATGAAATAGAATATGTTATTTAATTTGCAAATTATTATTAACATTTTTTTAGAAATTCTAGTCATCTTTTTTTCCGTCAAACCAATGTGCATGCAATCAAAATGCATTCACAGACCTGCCTCGAATGTCCTGGCAAAACTTTTTGTTTTTGCATCCTCAAAACTGGCTTGGAAAAACACACACAGGGCACACACCCTCCAACACATACACACACACACTCATTTCTGAACGGTTGAACTAGCAACACGTTGAAAATTTTGATGTTTCTCATTCCGTTTTCCTGTTTTCTGTTTTCGGGTTTCCAGTTTGTTTCTGGTCACTCGTCCTGCTTAGATGCTTATTAGGCATCAACTTTCTCGTCCTGCAGGCATTTGGAATTGGAAGAGAGGGCTGACAGTATGCAATATAGGACCCAACGAGTGCAAAACGCAATATTGATCCGCTCGCCGGGCCCAGTGGCAGCTCTGCCGCCCACCGGTTTTGGCCAGGCTCTTGTGCCGTTGACAATATGAGACAGACTCTTGTGCCCCGGCCACGCCCACTCCGGCGATAGCCTGCGATTTCTCTGTTTGTTAACCAATTCATTTGTCATGGTTGCCACTGCCATGGTTCTGGCGGAATCACGGGGGAATGCCAGCCACGTTGCATCGTTGGCCTTATGACACAATTGAAAATTGGGTTCGGCAGGTCCGGCCGAGAGGCTGACATCGGCTATGAGGCATAATGGGAATCTGAATCTGTATCGGATTTACGAAACAAAATGAAGCCCAAGCTTTGAGCCTTAAAAACAGTAATATCAATATATCATCGTAGTTCTATGTTTAAATCTATTTTCTTATTGATTTAACCGATCAAAAAATATGTTAATTCTATATAAAACATTTAACTCTTTTATGTGTGTATAGTTTTACTATTTTATTACATTTTTAAAAGCAGAAAATGCATCTCCTTCTTCCATTTCATATTTCAATAAGGGATGTCAATTTATTGCTCAACTATTTGCCAACATCTCCTCCTCATTCTTTTATGTAATCAAAGCAAGTTAATTTGATTCGTAAGAGTAATCAATATGGCTTATAAATAATTACTTATACAAATACTTCTCCTTCTTACGTATTTATATTAACATTCAACTGAAGCAGGCTGAATTGATAATATCAGACATAACATCTGATTATATATATGAAAATGCAATCAGAAAAATATAATACCAAGAAATAATGTTATCCTTGATTGTTTATATGCGAAAAGCAATTGGAAAAATATGAAATCAAGAACAAATAGAGAGTAGTTGGCAGGCAAAAGGCTAAAGTTCGCAAATCAAAGGCTGTCAACGGATATCGAATAACTTCCATTCAGCCAACAGCGAAATGGAGCATAGCAGAGAGCAGCTCTTGCGTAAGTTCAATCAGAGGCACCGCCCACCGAGGACCATTACGGAACCACCCCTGGAAGCAGCCCCAAGCCACCCACCCAGTGACCCAGAGTCTCCTCCAGCCCATGGCCTCCTCCATGGCCTCCTCTGCTGACCATATGCAATCGCCTGATATTTGGTGGTCGCCTCGGTCACTTTATGACTGCACTGGGACCAATAATTTATGAATGAATTCATGAATGTCGAAGCAAAGTGAAGTGCGGTATCTCTTGTATAAAACTCGAATTGGAAACGTCAGCTTATGAGGAGCGGGAGGAGTCCTTGGTCACTCGGCCCCAAGGACCGCACGAGGAAAATTTAGTTTTTGATTATTTCGATGTCCATTAATGTCCTGCCTCCCAGGAGTGTGCTGTGCGTATGTTTCGGAGCAGGTAGCGGACAGCAGGTGAGATGAGGTGCTGACGGGACCGACTTGGGGTCCAACTACGAGGACCACGGCCACTTTGCGTGGCCCGGAGATGCGTGAGCAATCAGCTTCCAGAGGTTGAACCTGCTGAATTAGTAAAATAAATTACATATTTGGGGTCCGTCCATCTACGAATAGCGTATATAGTTGAGTGCGCTTGGTGGTGGAGGGAGTCCACTTTGAGGGAGAGAATTGGCTCTGGGACACACACCTAATTACGGAGCTTATGCTTTATTAGTTTCGAAATTATCCGTGTGCGAGTGCGAGTCGGGTGCTGGCGAATATTGAGCTATGAATTTAAATGAATTAATAAAATGAAGTTCGCACTAGCACACATACAATTAGTTGGGCGGCAGGCCGGGCCATAATTCAAATGTTTATTCGCACATTTTGATATCATTAATGTGCATAATTTGCTCGGCATGGGTTTTATGGCATTTCCATTGCCCCCGGGGTGTTGGGGGCGATAAATATTTTAAATTATGCATGGCGAATCCGCTTTTGCCCGCCCCATTAAGTGAATCACCAAAAGTAATTTAATTTCGTTGCCGGCTATTCTCCGAAAACCGTTCAAGGATCAGCTCAGGAATTTAACAGTTAAGTGCACTGTGCAAATATTCATAATCCGCAAACACGCAACCAATTTTCGGTATTCTTTTACCCATAAAAAGGCCATGTCACAATGCCACATGGCAGTGGCTACATGGCCAAAGTCGGGCATCGCTGTTCACCTCCAGTGACTGCTGCCAACTAGCATAAGCCAGATCAATGACTGTCAAGCCATCGAGTCATATCAGAGCCAAAAAGCAAGCGAATCGTAATCGGATTCTCCGACCATGGGATACCTGGTCTTCGATGTGTTCACGAACTTAAGTGTGTGGAAGAGCTAGCCACTTTTGGTTGTAACATTTTTGAAATAAAACATATTGGTATAAAAATAAAAAAAATAAATAGGAGTGGTTGGTAATTGTTTTAAATATTATATGAAATATTATTAAAGAAAACCAAGCTAATAAATTAATAAATAAATCATTTCCAGCTTCAACTTAAGTGCTTTCAGCCCCAATTGAAAGCAAATATACCCAAGAATCAGCGGGTATTAAAATGTGCAGCCAAAAATGCCATATTGAACATTTGTAGCGCTGTGCATATGCATCTGTCCGCCACTGTTTTTTTTTTTTTTTTTATATTCGTTTATTTATTTACATGTACTATACTAACGGAACAAA
>JAEIIF010002070.1:0-23427 GCA_018874455.1 Drosophila trapezifrons
GTATAGAATTCATGTAACAATTGTATAGTTTCTATACCAATTTTTTTTTGGGTGTAGGTATAAACGAAAGCCTCTCTTAGTCATTTTGTTCATTGTCATGGCAATCGAAGAAAGGTTTAAATTTCGCATTTGTCTTAATTGTGAGAGTCCTCTCTGTCTGTCACTTTCACTCAGAGATTGTAATTTAGATAGTAAAATTAATAAATATTTATTTGAACTCTTGCCTATTAGGCAGCTATGTCTCAAAGTTTATAAAAATATGTTATGCCTAATGAAGACAAAGTATTTTAAAATATAAATTTTTATTGCAAATACAAATGCATATCACTTGCTTTGCCAGAAGATATATGTTCGGAATTGAAAGAAAGAGAAAACAAATCGAAATTCGATTGAGTTATACTTTTTTCTTGAAATTCTTTAAACCTCTCTTCTACAGCAATAAATTTAACATTTTTGAACTGGTATCTGAGCAAATATAAAGTTATTTTTTTTGCGATTGCCCCGCCCCGACAAGAACGAGAATTTGTTTCATTTCACATCTGACTGGGCTCTTGTTTGTCTAACATTTTTTGCTGCCGGGTCTCGGCTTGTTTTTTCCGCTTTCCGTCTGTTTCTGTTTGCCCTGGCTCACAGTCGAGTGCAGCAAAGCCGCAATTTTTCAGAATCGCTAAAACACACGGGGCGTACGTGTGCGTAGCGTACTGAAGCGTTGCCGTCGAGTGTCGCACCTTTCACGCATATGTAGGCAGCCGAGGAGTTTTCCAGGGAAAATCTCTCTTATCGCCAGGACGTCGCACTTCAATCAGCTCATAGAGAGGGGCCTGGGAAATCGGAGGCTGAGGTGCTAACTTGGCTGCCAGCTGGCCTGGAATTAACATGTCACATTTGACGCAACCCTGGTGGTGGTGCTGCTGCCGGCGCGAGATGTCTTTATCGCCGCGATACACTTTGTTGTGCCTTCCAAATGAGCATTACTTGATTACCCGCAATTATTGTTACTGTGGCCCAGACACCCGCACACCCTTACACCCGCACACACTGACTCGCGGAAAAGGGCCATATAATTGCCGCATATGGGGAATGGAAAATTCCGCCGGCAGCATACTTGACATTAGTGCGGTAACAGCGACTGCGACGGCGACAGCGAAAATTTTAGGTCAAAATGCTAGAAAAACAAAAATACATACAAAAAGTACAGAAAATACTTTAAATGCGAGAAAGTCGCCTGCCAGGATGTGTGTGTGTGCTAGTGCTCTTGTATATAAATGCTGCCTGCAGCAGCTCGCAGCAGTTATGCGCTGCATTTAATTACAGTTGCGAATAGGGGGTGGTGGGCGGCGAGAAAGGGTTTTTTTTTTTATATTTTCGAGAGGCAGTCGCAAAAGTTTTCGCTCGGCCTCCGCAAGTTGCAAGTTGCGCTTTGTGCCAGCTAAAAAAACGCAAACGCATTTCATTAACACAGCTCAACTTCACGGCAACAATAGCAGCAGTAAAAGCAGCGAAAGCGGCAACAACAAGACACACACAAACAGTGGCAAACAGGCGGAGAATTTCATTTTTTGCCAGCATGTCGCCAAACATTTAGCAGGCCCTTATACACCAGGGGAAAAATATAAGACTTCTTAATAAAATTATGTAGTATAACCTTAAAGACGTTAACTAAGCTTAAGACCACTTACTATATACTGTCATTGATCTGAAAAGTATAACGAATTTAAGGATGGATTAAAAATGTATAAAAGAAGAACCATAATATGCCTTCCAAATTGTCCTGATTACAGTCTCAATTAAACTTGATAATTTAAGTTCTTATTGATCTCTGCTCTCTACAAATATGGACTTGGGAATTATAGGACCTACAATTATTTTACTTATTTTGAATATTACAAGTTAATTTAAGGATGAACGGAACCAAGGATTAAAAATGTATGAAAGAAGGAACACAAGCCTTCCAAATTGTCTTGACTACACTCTCAATTAAACTTCCTAATTGAAGTTCTTATTGATCTCTGCTCTATAGACCTACATTCTTTTACTTATTTTGAACATTACAAGTTAATTTAAGGATAAACGGAGCCAACGTTTTAAAATGTCTGAAAGAAGGACCATAAGTCTTTCAGATTGTCCTGACTACACTCTCAATTAAACTTGACTACCTATGTTCTTATTGATCTCTGTTCTCTACTAATATGGACTTGGGAACTATAGGACCTACAATTCTTTTATTTACTTTGAATTATCCTTTAACCAAGCTAACTTTTCGTTGATTTTAATCTTATGAATTTATGTTGTCCAAGTGTAGAATCTAGGTATAGTGAGTGGTAGCAGAAAAATGGGGGGAGGCTCTTCAGCCGTGAGCCAAAACTTGCCACTCGCACATACACAAACACACACACTCACACACTCACAGACGCAGACACATGCACTCTCACATGTACTCCAAAACGCTGACGACCTCAATTTCCAGCGCATAAACACTTTTTATGCGAAAAATAAAATCGCTTTACTTTGTGCAGCGCATTGACCGAAATTTATACACACATACGGATGCACATAGAAATGCACAAATGTATTTAAAATAAATCAAAATACGCAAAAATTTTATTTAAATAAATACGCTGCACAAAGCAAAGACAAAACAATTTATTCTTAATTGGCCAGTGGCGCCGGCCAACTAGCCACAAATACAAAATAAAACCCCACGGCGGATCAGCCGTGGAGTGAGAGCAACAATAGCAGTCAAAACAAGTTGGCCAGTTAATATTTAACAGGGGAAATTGAAATATAACCATAATCAAATAGAAAATACTCTACACAGAATAAAAGTAATAATTCTACATAGCTAAAATTGATGAGAAAAGTCGTTAGATAAAGTCAAACAATTGAGATGCCAATTAAGCTGCTTATATGAAATGGTATAAGGAATTTCAAGAGATATTTAGAGAGATACGATATACAATTACTCAGATTTAATTAAGTAGGACTATTTTTATTTCCATTTTTGGGCTAGAGCCCAGAGATTAAATATCAAATTTCAAGCACTGATATGTTCAGATTGTGAATCTATTTCCCAGGAACATAATTATGTCTTATTTAATCAAATTATCCCAATTTCAATATCGATTTCCAGGAGCTGATGATCGAGAAGTACCATTTTATTACGACTGAGTGAGGGTAAAAATGGTCGTGTCGACGACATCGATATGGACGGCAGCCGGTTGGCGACAGCCGGCTTGTCCGGACATCGCCCATTCCCTTTCGGCCATCCTCCGGACACTCGGACACGCAAAGCGACCGGAGAGGAGAAGTCAATACGTTGCCTTAATTGCTTACAAGTTGTTTGCCTCTCGCAGTTGTTGTTGCCGGTTACGAGTATGTTTATCGTTTAAAGTCAAGTGAATCGACCTCGGCGCGCCTGACCCGGTCCTCTCCCTACTCGGCCCCAGTCTGTCGGCATTGATTTTTATGGAGCCCGGGATATGGCCGAGATAGAAGCCCAAGCCGACCACTTTATGACTTTTTTAATTACTTATTTTGCTTAAAATTGTGTAGTGTAGGCAAATAAACCATTGGGTCTGTGTGTGTGGCCTACACTTGCAGAAAATATGGCTCCGTTTATAGGCAAATAAAATAATGCAAATAGCGATACCAAAGAGCTCCGTGGCGGCCGCCCCCAAAGGTCCTTTGTTTGTCTTTTATTAGGACAGTAAAATCTTCCTTGTTGCTGTTTTTGCTCGCTCCTACTTCAGCTCCTGCTTCTGCTGCTTCTATATCTATATAGCTATCGTCCTCGTCATCGTCCCGGCTGCTAGCCACTTGACCAGGCCCAGGACAATGAGGACAATAACGATGTCGCTATCCCGACCTTTTGTCCGTTGGCCTGGGCAAATTTTTATATAGTTTACCATATTGTTGGGCCACTGCTGGCTGGGCTCCTTTTTGTTGCCCAGCCTGCAAATATTTTGAGAGGAATGAGGCCAAAAGGCAAAGTCCTGGCCACAGCATAATTTCGAGTGCAAGGAGCCGCCGCATGCCGGGCAACAAAAACCATGACAAGCTAGTCCTGCCATCTGCCGCGTCCTGCCGCTGCCCTGCCACCGATGCTGTGACTCAATTCGAGTGGCCCGATGTCTAAATGAGACACATGTATATATGCAATTCGGGGCGTGGCTACACTTTGATTGTCTTCATTTAGTTAGGTTTTATGCTGATTTACTTAGGCCACAGGCAGCAGACGTTTACGACCTTTTAACGCCGGCGCGATAAAATCTGAACGGCGATGCCCCCGTACTCATCCATAAACCCCGGCCAAGCCATAAACCGGGCTCAGACAATGGGTGGCCAAGGTCTTGGCAGCGATTTCCCATTGATACCCCTCCCCCGGCGTAAACCATCAAAAACTGCACACTCTCGATGGCCAATTCATTGGTGGCGCTTACGTTTTCGGTGATTTAAATTAATTTCAAATATCATTTCTCACTTGCGGCTACGACCCTGACCGACCGACCTGCGGTGCCTGCCGGCTAATGAATATTTAAACCGCTGCACGTCCCACTGGCACATGGAAAATATATAGACCCTTTCAACTGGTTGCCCTGGCAGCGCATTAAATACAATTTGCAGTCGCGTCTAGGAGGAGGATGATGCCTAACACAGGTCTCGGTCTCCATTGGAACAAAGTACCAGACAATGTGGAATTTATTTTGACAATTCTGCCAAGTGACTGATAAGTAACCTGCCTGTGATCTCAACTCTGAAGTGCCAGAGCTCAGACGAAATTATAATTAAATGTGCACAGAACAATATGGATATTATACGGCCTGATATATGTAAGTCTGTTGAGTCGGTAAATAAATTAATATTTTGAAGTCTTTAAGCTCTCTGAAGCATTATTTCTTTATCTCAAAGTAAAAATTATAGTTCTTAAAAGAGTTTTTCCAATATTTTGTTTATGTGTACTCTAACACTTGACTCCTTGGCTTTTATCTCGACAATCAAGTGGCTGTGATTTGCTTACCATCCCTTTCCGCCAGCTTGATGGCTTTATTTGTGTGCTTCCAATCCACTGACCCACCTAACGCGCCTTTAAAGTAATTAAATTTCCGTGGTATTACGCATACGCCACATGTTACAGCCGGGTAACAGTGCGGCTTGTGTGTTCCTGTGTGTGTGCGTCTGATTGTGCGGCTTGTATTCAGGCCATGTCGGCGCCTGCTGGGTTGCAAGGGCAGCAGTCTCAGTCTCGGGTCGGGTCTGGTCTCGGCTCGGTCTCCGTTTCAGTTACTGCTTCCGTCTCCCCATTGCCAGCGCCAGCGCCAGCGTCAGAGCCATCGCCATCGTCATTGCCATCATCTCATCTCATCTGGTCTGGTTTGCTCTCTGGTCTGGCCTGGTCCCGTCGCCCGTCTCCCGTCTCGTATCAACAATGTTGCTAAGCTGCCGGCATCAGCTACTCCCATCGCTGTTGCCGACCGCAGCGGTTTCAGCGTGGAAATAGCAGAAATTTTGATTTTACGACCTTGTTGCCGTCATTAACGTTATTTTATGATGACGCTGATACGACCGCGAAATATTGTGTGCCGGGGCCAGAAGCCGATGCTGAGCCTGAAGGACCTGCAGCGAATGGGAAACTCTGGGCCCCGAACGACTCAGCCGGGAGGAGAGGGAAGGCGAGTTGTGTGTGTGTGTTTGGGACACGGACCAAGTTATTATGTCCTGACGTCTAAGTAAAAAACCAATAAATGTTAATGAAAATACAAGAGACAAAGTTTAGTTGGGGAATCGCTCTTCCTGCATGAGGCATTGAACATAAGCTGATAATATTATTGCGCTATTAATGGGCTCAGGTTTTATGGCAGTTTTAATCGCTTTTGTTACAGTTGCCAAAGTCGCAACAATAACTTGACAATAGACCACAATAAAAAGAATGTGGCTTGCGTGTGTGTGGTGTGTGGGCCCCGCCCTCCTTTTGTTGCTACTCTCTTCTCCCTGGCTTCCTTCTGTGTGACTAAGCAGCCAGTGCAACTTTTTGCCGTGGCCCCGGGCGAAAACTAATTGCAAAACCAAACGCACATCCAAGTAGCTACCGATGCCCCGCATGCTCCTGCGCCCCTGACTTCGACGCTGGCTGCGGCAAGGTGTGCAAGCTGAAAAGCAATTTAGCAAATTCCTTGGTGTTTGGCAAATGGAAAGCCAACTTCCATCGGTTCTCTGGCTTTTCTTTCGACTCTCCCCCCCTCCGGCCGCTCTTTGCAGAATCAATTTTAATGATACCGAGCAGCCAGGCAGCGAGGCAGCCTCAATGGAAAGGAAGCTAAGCGAGTGGCGGCAAGAAAATGCCAAATGACACCTCCCTCTATAAAATGGTTATCCCCTAACTCTCCCGGATGTCGTCGATGGCAACATATGCAGTCTAGAGATGGGGATCCGCCTGCATCGGGCTAGAGATGCCACAAGGTATCGTCCTTTTAATAAGCTTGTTATATCTTTTCTAAGAACCATATTTAGATGGTTTATTTTTTATTTTATAATAGTTTAAATAGTAAATACCTTATTATTTCAACTATATCATGTTTAAAAAGTTCCCTAACCGACTGCAACCCTCTGGCATCTAATTACTTTTAAGAAAAATGTGGAAATAAGGCGACTCATATGTAGCAGCTGCCAAAGCCCGGGGAGATGTCATATCATATGTCAGGCGACTAAGTGCAGAGTCCTTATTTTTCTCTTTTTAAATATTTCCTTTTGAGGGCGGCAAGTCCCTCAACTAAGTTGTTATACACTTGCGTGCACCTGTCTCTCCAGCCATTTCCAGGTGCAGGCAGATGGCATTTCTTTGGCTCCTTTGCCCCGGCGAGTGCTGGCTTGTCGCAATTAACGTTCGCGGAAATTCCTGGCAGCGGGATCAGCGGCCTGGAAGGCAGGGGCCGACGCATTGGGGCGTGAACAGCACGGAAGTCGTTCGGCCCACACGGCGGATACGTGCTTTAAGGTCTGACCTTCTTTGTGTGTGCCCGAGTCAGTGTGTGTGTGTGCGCGTGTGTGTGTCTCTGTCAACGAGTGTCTGCTGCAAATTGTTGCATGACATTGTTGGAAAACGCCCGACAGCACCCAGATCCCAGGACCGCCCCCGTTTGACGGCATTTAGTGCGGGGTCCTTTCTTCCTTCCCAGTGGCTCTCTCTTCTTGGCGGTGACAACTTGCGGCCTACTTGCCATTGGCGTGCCATATGCCAGCGAAACAATTGCTGCCATTACAGTTTGTAATTCGGTAATCAGCCATACGAATCTGCATAATGGCAATCGGAGCCCGGCTCCCCGATCCACGTCCACGTCCTCGTCCTCCAGCCCGCCAAGTTAGGTAAACATGGCAAGAAAAGTTGCCAACTTTTAATTGAAGTGAAAACGACGATAACGACAGCATTGTTGGGACTGGAATTGGGGAATCCGGATGGGAATGGAAATGGGTACGAGCGCACGGCAATGGGTATACGTACTGGGACGGCTCTGTGGCTCGGTAGCTTTGTTGCCGGCCCGCTGGGATGCGAATGCGGAGCTGTGGCTACATATGCTGTATGCTGTGTGTGCTCTGTTCTCTGTTCTCTGCTGTGTGCGGCATTGCAAAAACAGTTGCGGAATTGCTTTTTAAACCCACAGAGCGGCGCATAAAAAATCAGCACAGCCGCTCTCCAGGGGCGGGCTCGAAAAGGGGCGATCCGGAATGGGAGTTAAGCCTTTAAAACGTGAAACTTTTGAGCCGCTTCAAGTTTTAGCCAAGCGTATTTGCCTTTGTGGCCGCACCGATCCCAGCTGACATGCAGGCGAGTGCTCCCGCCCTCGGCCCCACATGTATGTATAAACTATAGTATTGGGCTAGGGCTGCAATGTTGAAGTTTGCATTGCATGCCTGCGAGGGGTGGTCTGTGTGCGAGGACTTGGGCCTGGGCCTGGGCCTGGGATCGGGATTGGGATTGGGATTGGGTCAACCTGTTGCCAGGTCAGGACCTTTGGGCATGGGAAGCTGCTGTAAACATTAGACAGGCGCTATCAATGCGGGCGGAATGGTCGGGATTACGGGCTACCAGGCGGCCTTGAAAGCGGGCTAGTGGCGGTGTGTCGCGGGAGTGGGTCTGGGAGTGGGTGTGGGTGTGGGCGGGGCAGCAGCATTGTTTGCATTGCCGCACGCAAATATGTTTGGCAGCTCCAGCTGGGGCCAAGGCACGCGCCAGAGTGCGACATTCGTGACGTCGCATTCAAGACCCAGCAAGTTCCCACACGGCTCCCCACCCGCCTACTCCCGCTACTCCTCCTCATCCCCGGTTGAGCCACATCCTGCTCTCCTGCCAGCCTGGCCGGCTTTGATTTATTGATTTTAGCCACGGCACACAGCATACCAAATGAGACAATATTTACTAGCCTCAATGCTGGCCCACATGTGGCATGCACTCGGAAAAATTGTTGCCAGTCGTACTCTTTTATAAAAAGTTCATAAAATTGCATTTTTTGTAAAAGAAAATAAAGGAAAACATAAGATATCATATCCTGTTTCATTCCTAACAGATCCTTAAACAAGGAAAGTTAAGAAATGTAAAGTGCATCGAACAAAATAAATGTTATCTTTGGTTTTAATTATAAATCCCTATTTCTATATTTTAATAAAGATTTTTATCTCACAAAATTTACGACAAATAAAGCCAATATCTATTTTCCCAGTGTGTCATACCAGCAGGAGGATATCTGGCACGCTTGGTATCAGTGTCAGACTTCCATTAGCCAAACTCCACCGCCTGCTCTCCGTCCCTCCCAAGTCCACCTTACTTTGCCGCCCCTAGCCGCCGCCGCCGCCAGCTGTTTAATAAGCCCGCCGTATTTTAAATATGGAGCAGATGCACACTTTGCTGGATCCGATCCGCTCCGCTCCGATGCGAGGTTCGGGGCACAATGACGCAAGTTCAATTAAATCAAAGCCTCAGCATATTTCTTACCCGCTAGACAGTTCCGGCGCCAGACGCCGTCTGCTGGCGGCGATGTCTGCAAGTAGAAAATGGAAAGACGAATTAAATTACATTTAAAGCGCAAGCTGCAAAAACCCCAAGAAAAATGGAAGGAAAAATAAATTGGCCAGCGATGGGAGGAAAAAATGAAAATCATGGAATTGATGTGGGGAAGCCAAGGAAGAACTGAATCTATATACGACGGGATGGATACACTGACAAAATGGAGCTGTTATATCAGTAGAAAATGAAGAGAGCAACAGGTGAGGACAGCCGCAACACCTCGTAATAATTTTATTAAATTATTTGTCCGCTTCAGGTTATAAATCGAAGGGCTCTCCGTAATCCCGACTCTCAATTGCTGAAATGCTTATCTGCTTAAGTGGCAAACGAATATGCCATTCATTCGCTCGTATCGTGATTACAGAGAGAGCCCAGAAAAAGAAGTCCACAAAGTGTAAGAAATGGTGCCAGCAATGAAACGAAATAAAATCGGCAGAGGAAAAAAATGGCAGAAATAAATGGGATAAAAGGCGGAAAAAGCTCCTGCATATAAGGAAAATGAAGAAAAAATACCCAGGCCATGTGGGAGGCGAATCAAAGGCGCAGAGATAAGTAAAGAGAACAAAATTAAATTGGACATTTATCAAGAGATGCTTATTGATGCCCGAAGTGCCAGCCAGGCAGCCAGCCAGCCAGGACAAGCGCAAACACAAACACACAAGGACTCGGAGTCAAGTGGGCCGGCAATGTCGCCGACAAATACGCTCAATTATTGTTTTGAGTGAAAAAGTTTTATTGGCCGACATTTCTGGGGGTAAAGTCGGAGCTGGAGTCTGTAATTTAAATGTAGCCCGCGGCGAATGAGGCAACAAACGCCCGAGAGACACGCGGGCATAAATTAAAGTCAGCCAGCCAGGCCTCCACCTCCGACTCCGATTCCCCTTAGGCCGGAGCCAGAGTCCTCAGAGTCCGGACAGTGGCGCTCATCCCCCGCCCAGGGATCAGCCACTAATTACGGCTATTAGTGGAGCAACAACGGGAGCGCCAGAAACAATTACGGCCCATTTAATCACCTGCTGAAAATGTAATTATGTTGCATACTTTCGGGGCAGCAGGCGCTGGGCTTCACACGCTCCCCAAACAACAAATCGAAACCGCCTCGAGACGACTCGAGCGGAGCCGGAGTCAAGTCGAGTGGAGAGAATGGCTGCCAACGCGATTTAGAATTTATTGCATGAAATTAACTTTTGCAAAATAATTCACATAACTTCGGGGCGTGCCGAAGGGCCGTCCGAAGTGGCTTAATAAAATAATTTATGGCCCGGCCGAAGGGCCATTTCACTTGGCCTCCGACTGGGACGCAGCGGTTGCCCTCATGCCTGAGCCAGAGCCTGCTGCCCAGCCAAGCGGATGGAACAAAGCAAATTAATTACGAGTCAAAGCGAAAACCTTTGACTCAACTTTCCCAACGCACCTTTGCCCACACACACACACACACACACACACAGAGGGACAACAGACAGTGTGTCTGGCCAATGCCAATGCCTTTATCAATATCCTTTTGAACAGGACCGAAGAACAGCAAACAAAGTCTAATCAAATGCGACAGCACAAGGCGGCTGTGTGTGTGCGCTGATGCGTGGCTAATATGCCAAAAGGGGCAGGACCACGCCCCCCAGTCCAGGTCCTTTTGACCGTAACGGCCTGGGCTCGGGGCTGATCCGGCTTTTTCACAGCCCCATCCTGAGCAAAAGTTTCCCCTAACCGAGTTGAGGGCTGAGCCGGGCCACTTTTTGCTCAGTGATGCGTTGAGTGGACTGAATCAACAGCTGCCAAGCGTTCGGAACGCAAATTTATAATATCTTAGTGCCATTCCCACGCATTTTATCAACACATTTCACATGTCATTAGCCAGGAGATAACATCTTGCCGGGGGCGTGCAATATCTGTATGTATGTTGTCTCCTTGAGCAGTCGAATTCTGACACATTCTCCTTTGCCTGACAATTGACAGCTTGGCAAGCTGTTTGTTTGCCTGAGGTTTTAATGAAAAGCTTTTAAATTAAGAACAACCGCCAGCCAAGCGGTGAGATGCATTTGAAATATTAACAAAGGACACAGGTGACAGCGACAGGAGGAGTCGTGGGTTTTTCCCGGGCAACACTTGAGCTGACACTGCAACATGTGCCCCGCCACACGCGCCACACACGCCGCAGACAATTCCGCTAAAAGCTTCACACCCGCGGACAGTTGCGGGTGCCAACTCCGAGTCAAATTAAACGCTCCTCCAGCGAGTCCTAGTGCTCGTCCTGTTCCTGCAGCTGCTACTCCTGCTGCACACTCGAAAATCGCTCGAGGCGACAGGAGTTTTATCTTTGCCACGCCAGCCGCAGCAATGCGGCTAAGCATCATAACTCACGCCGGGCATCCGTGCTCGTCACTCAAGAAGCGTGAAAAACCTGCCAAGACGCCGAGGAGTCATACCGGAGTCCTGCCTGCATTATGCGTTTCTCCCCAAGCACCAAAGCTAGACACTAGAGAAAAAATTGCATAGGTTCAGTGAAAATTTTAAGAAAATGCGAGGCATCTCATAAGGATATTAATAAGAATTCGGTTCTAATATGGTTTTTATTTATTTTTATTGATGTATTTTATTTTATTTCAATATATAATCCATTTTCTACAATTATCTCAACTTTATCCATTAATATTTGATTGTAGTCCCGAACCTAATGAATTTTATGTAAATATATTCTTTTAATATTTGAAGAAATGATTTGATAGATAAATTAGAGATCTTATATTATTTTCTAACCTAAAATAGCTAAGGATTTAAGTTTTTTCTTTAGTGTAATAGCAGCAGCTGACGTTGAATGCA
Source organism: Drosophila trapezifrons (assembly GCA_018874455.1). Taxonomy (NCBI): domain Eukaryota; kingdom Metazoa; phylum Arthropoda; class Insecta; order Diptera; family Drosophilidae; genus Drosophila; species Drosophila trapezifrons. The sequence goes on from JAEIIF010002070.1 coordinate 11,873, forward strand.
CTTAACATGTTGTACCACAAAATCGTCAGCCATATGCCGTGCATATTAATTTGATGGCCCTCATATTTATGCCAAAGCAAAGCCAAAGCGTTTGCTGCAGTTGTTGCGACATTTTTTGACAAGTTGCAGTCAGATTCAGAGTCAGAGTCGGAGTCGGAGGAGCACTAGCCGTCGCAGCCGCAGCCGCCCATTTGCAATGCAAGGAGCAGGAGCAGCTGCTGACACTGTTTTGCATATGGACGGAGGACCAGAGCCAGAGCAGCTGCAAAAAAGCTGCGAAGCTGGCAATAGACAAACAGGACCCCGAGAACTAAGGACAACTGTGTGGCTCCACTCACTACTGCTCCAGCTCTAGCTCCAGCTCTGGCTCCAGCTCCTGTTACCCGAAACTGGCCGCGTCGCAATTTTTTCTCTATTTTTCTTGCGGGTGCATTCCACTTTAATTATTTCAGCAATGTTGCTGCTGCCGCTGCCTCGCGTAACGACATGAAATTTACATACGCAATTTCATTGTTGCCGCAGGATCTGGCGGTCCTTCGCTTCCCCGCTTCGCCCCCGGCCGTTGTCAATCCCACAGCATAACGCATTTTATATTCAAATTTTTTCGCTGCAGTCTGGCCAGACCAGGACCAGGGCAAGGGCACTGCAAATTCTATTCGTCCTGCCCGCGCAATATTTTTTTTTCGCTATGTTATGGCTCCAGGATTGTTAGTGCTGTGCCCCCGGGCTGCTTATGTGTCCGTAATAATCAGTTGCATGAGCGCGGAGACTGCAGACTGCAGAATTTACTGTCGATTTCACGGGCATTTACCCAGCCTGTTCATCCCAGTCCGATCCCGTTTCCGATCCCAGCCCAGTAATGGTTATAACAAGCTTTTATGCGCGGCATAACACCCAGAATGGTTACTCAGGAACCGCCAGATTTCGCTTAGCATGTGAGATGAGATGAATTCCAGGAGCAGGCAGGCATTACATCGCAGGAACTAGTTCACTTGCGGTGGTGCCAACTGCACAGTGTTCCGGAGTGGAGTGCTCTCAGCATCCTTGGCAAGTCCCGGCCCTTCGTGTACTTTATTATGCATGTTATGCACAAGTTCGTTTCCATTTCCGCGCCATGTCATTGCACGCTTAAGCAGCAAATTGTCTGATGGCATTTGTCCTTTGGCTGCTTTGGAGTTGGGTGGTCCGTCCTGCGTCCTCCGTCCTCCATCCTGCGGCCCAATGGGATGTTTGGCCAACTGTCAACAGCTTTTAGGCCTCTCCCCTAGCCGGATGTTAAATGTAGCGCAATAATGAGCCGAAATATTTGCATTTCTTTGGTTCGGAAGCAAATGCAATAAACTCTCGAAATAAAAGCAAATAAAAAGTAATCAGAATTTCAGATTCGACCCTTAATAAAGCGAGGAAGACTCACAGCGGCGTTCTGCTAAAAGGAATTAAAAAGTGTGCTAAATAATTCATTTTTGAATTAAAATATAAATCACTTTCACACCATTTTGTCGACGGACATCGGCGTAGACCCGGTTTTTACTGCATGCTATGGTCCTTTCCTTTTTTCCAGGACACTTGTTTATTTTATTACTTTTTCGCCGAGTCGAGTCGCCGAGCTGAGCCGAGGGACAGGACAGGCGAGGACGGGACAGGACAGGACAGCGAGGGCAGCGCCATGCAAATGAGCGTGCGACCCGGGCATAACGAAAATCTTTTTAATATAAAAGTGAATTACTTTTAGCAGCGATTTCCGAGTGTGTCCGGAGCGGAGGACAACACCCGAGCCATTAAAATTGACGAACTGTAAAGGCAGTCGGTGCTCGGGCAGCGGAAGCAGGAGCAGGGCGTCACGCCCATCTAGGACCACGCCTTGGGTTATTAGGCAGCTTATTATCGGGCGCATCAGCATGGCCAGGGCATCATTATCGAGTGCTTTGCGGCTTTTCTTGGTCCTTGGTCCTGGGTCCTTTGGTCCGACCTCCGTCCGGCTGGCGAAAGTAATTTCAGTATCCTACGCATTTTTTAATAGGATTGTGTTTGGGGAATTACCTGAGAGGGCGATATCTCTGCTGACCGCTGGCAGCGGAAGCGAGTGGATGGCGCAGCGGAAATGAAAACGGCAATGGGCACTTTTAATTTCTCAAAATGGCAACTTACTGACATCCGTTGTGCATTCGATTCATTGATTTAATGCAGAGCAACAGCAGCAGGGTGTTCCTCCGATTTCCCTCCTCTGGCAGCTTAAGACTTATTGAGACTTGTTGCAAGAGTTCCTTCGAGTTCCTGCGAAATAATTCAGAAAATGCCAATGGCATGGCTGGCCAGGGCAGGACACTACTCCTGCCTTACTTTGTGCCATTTACCTGCCACTGCCTTTGCTCCTTCTGCTGGTCACAACTTCTACTTTCACAGACTCCTCTCTCTCTCTCCCTTTTCTCTTTTTGTGTCATTTGTGTGTGTGAAATATGCATTCGATTTTTTACGCTGCATTTTTTCGCTTATCTTCCAGCTGGCAGCCCCATCGCACTGCCATCGCCAAGCATAAGGGAGCGGCGGGCTCACAGAGTGCAAATATCACGTATACGCAATGTTGTGGCTTGTTGGTTTTCTTTTCACTGCAAATTAGCTGGCGGAGAGGGTGGCGGTGTGTGCCGTTCGCCGTTCGCAGCTCCTTCTGCCACCAAGTGTGCGATAATTTACTCATTTCATGTGCTATTAGTTGTCAGTAATGGGGTTGCGGTGGGTTGGCGCTGGTCCTGCTGTAAATTGTGTATGTGTCGTTGCTGCGAATGCTGTTGTCAGTTGCCTGTTACCAGTTACCAGTTACTAGCTGTAGTTGGAAACTTTCTCCGAACTCTGACCAGGACTCTTTCGCTGGCCTGCTTCGTCCTTCAGTTTTATGCTTTATGTTTATATTTGCCCGGTCCTCTTGTGCCATATTTATCATGGCTCACTTTTGTGCCGGCTGCGCCTTGTTTCGTGCGGTTTCGTTTCGCTTCGCTTGCTGGATAAAGTTCACCGAAAGAAAATCTTGGCTTATAATTAAGAATGCTTAATTATTTTAACATCTAAGAGCATGAAAAGCCTTTTAATAATACTAAATATTAAAAGGGAATAATTCTATTTGGGGTTTTTGATTTATTTCCTGGTCTTTGGTTATTTTTTGCGGTGCAAGGCAGAGTATAGTCGCGTTTAAGTGAGTTTTCTTGCCCACGTCCTCGTTCTCGTCTTCGTCCTCGGCCTCCACCTCGGCCGTTGCAAATTCACGCTATCTAATAGCTGCTCGGCTCGCCAACAAACGAGAGCGAGACAATGGCTCCAGCACTTGCTGCACTTGAGCACAGGAAGAGTCCTGTGGCCTGTGGATGCCGTTGTAGTTGCCGCTGCTGCGCTTTTGGTGCTTCCAGAGAGGAACCCCGGCTGTGACCTAAATTTTTACCAAATTGGATAAATTTTTCGCATTTTCGCTTTGCTATATATATTTTTTTTTTTTACCAGCGCCAGCTCTGCGACGCCGACGAAGGCGACTTCTCAGTTGGCTTCGCCAGCCATTGTTGTTGCAATTTCTCGCCACATTTGATTTATCTCGCCTTATATACCAGTCGAGCAACACATATATGTACAATCCTCCCCACCATACCACGTAGTATTTTTTTGTTGCTCTGTGCGCTGTGTTGTTTGTTGCTTCCGCTTTGTTGCTGTATCACTTTTTGTTCCTTGTCCTTTCGGTCGGCTGAAGTGAGTCACCGCAGTTGGGAGCTGGGAGACTGCTCTTCTTTGGCCACTTGTATCTCCAGAATTGAATCTCGCCCGGCTCTGCCATCTTTGCCACTAGCGCTGCTAGCTATGTCGTCTTGCTGGCCGCAGCGCTTTTTATTCGAACTTTCTGTTGGCTCTTGGCTGCTGGCTGCTGCTGCCTGGCTGTTGTCCTTTTTTCGGCCGGCTACGTGTTAGGCATAGTAGTTGGCCGGGCTGCCGCCCTGTCGCCCCAAGCTTTTAATCATGATTTACGAGCCGGAGAGCGACAGACGCCCAGGTCCGACAAGAGGTAAATATAAATGGAATTTTAAAATGTGATCTGATTTAATTATGCACGGCGACTCAAAGAAGGGCAGCCAGCGACTGCCGGCTGGGGCGGGGTCCGGAGATCCTGTGTGTATACGAACATGGCAAAAACAGCGACAGAAACGACAATCCTGACGGGGCCCCCGGTATCAGGATTTGGAATGGGCGGAGCCACAGAGGCATTTGTTAAACAAAGGACATGACAATGAATCCAGATAAATCACAGAGAGCCGGATACGTAATACCCTAACACACAATTTAAATGGTATTTCGGGTTCAATCCTATTTGTTTAATTTAATCATGATGTATGAATGCTCGAAAAATGTGTAATTGAGAGACATTGCCGGCAAGGTGAATAAATAAATACCTGGCGGCCACATTGAAGTATTATTCCAGCGAATCTCAAATAAATTCATTTATATTCAATCTGTTCTGAGCTCCGGTTTCCCCTAAAGCTCATAGAAACTGGGGAAAAGAATCCTAAACTCCGCTTAAGAGCCGGAAAATTCCAGCACTAAACTATTAAAGCAATCTGTTCTTTAGAAACTGAATCTGCTCGCATGTACACAGAAAGTATGTACACAACATTCCCGAACCCGGTCCCAGCCCCAGTCCCTTCGTCGCCTCCGCTTTGCTTCCTGGACATTTTCTCATCATTTTTTCCGTACTTTATTTTAGTTTTTCCTCTGGATTTCCTATCTTTTGGACCCTCGCTCCGTTGCACTTTGTTAAATTGCAGCCAATTGACCGTGGCGTAGCAGACAGTGTTGGTCAGGCCCAGAATTTATGCGCTCTGTTGTTTATTAGCAATTGCGGTCAGTGTTCCCAGCTTGCCTTATTGCGAAAATCAAATTCCAAGGAGCATGTTCTGCGTAGCTCTCAGGGTATTGTCACGGATAAAAGAGGGAAATGCCAATGCAAATAGCAGGGGAACAATTTCAAATGAGACATATTCAAAAAACCACAGAAAAAGCCCCGCAACCCACACACAGCGGGTAGCAAATACAAATAGCTGGCGATAACGCAAACTCACAGATACGAGGGACTCGCCCAGATACAAACCCATACAGGGGCGGCAGACTTATAGGCAAATATAGGGACATGTATTTACAGTGCTAACATCAAACGCTTTGGCCCTCTCCTCCCCCTTCACGTCATGCCGTTAGCCATCAACAACGTTGTTTTTCTTGCCGTTTGCCATCGTTGACGTCGTCGTAGTCGTCGTCATCTCCATCCCCGTCGTCGTCATGGCACAGTCAATATGTTTTCATTCAATTTGGAAAGCATTTTCATAAAATTTCCCACAAGAAAAACATTGCGCACATATAAATATGTGGCTCGGCGAGAGCAACTTCGGCATGCCGAGCACAGCTTCGCCCCTGCCACTGGCATTGGCAATAGGAAATTATGCGAAATGTGCTCGATTTGCGTAAACAAACCGGAAATGATGTGCCGCCTGCCTGCTGACCATTTTGAAAATGAACGGAAAGACCACGAAGAAAAAAAAAGGGCAATCGCAGGCACTCAACCTCAACCCGGGTGGGGCCGAGAACCCTCTCCAAGCTCCGGGTCGCAACCGCAACTGTATTTATATTTATGCATTTATTTATTTGGCAAAAGGATCAGTCGCGTCTCCTTGTCTGCCCCCGCCATTTCTGGTGTGCCCATTATGCTAATTGAACAGTAAAAAAATATATAAAGAAGGGAAACCTCGAGCCACTTTATAGGCTCAGCGCGTGCTCTGCGCCCCAAAATGGTCTAGGAATCGTAAAAATTTCCCGCGCAAGGAAAGTATGTAAATACACTGTTTGTGAGGGGGCCGGACGGGACGGGACGGGGCTGATGGCCAAATATTTTTAATAAAGTTCACGGTCTAAGCAGCTTTGCTGACCGAGAACCAGCCGCAATATAATTAGAGCGTGCCACTGCCGGTCTTGTTGTTATTGCAAATTGAATTAGTAACCAAGGCAGAAAGTGGACAGGCAGCAGAAATCCTTTTTGTGTTCCATTTTGCCCCGCCGCTACGTGCCGGGCAAATCAAAGGCAAAGGCACATGCCAGGAGTCGACCGTAACCGCAAATGGAAATGCAAATTTTCCGCGGTTACCGCGACTGCGACTGCGACCGCAACCTTTGCCCCGACAGCGCCCAAGCTCAGCCTGCAGCACCCTGCACCCAGGCCTCCGCGAGCTACCCAATGCAGCAATTTAATTTCTTAAGCAATTTTCATAATCTGCAGCAAATTGTTTCTGAATGCTGCCAGCCAGCCAGCCAGCTAGCCAGGCTCTCGTTAAATTTTATGCAGTTGGCGGCTGCATTCGCGCCACAATCTGCCATTGAGGCGGAACCTGCACAGAAAGAAAGATTGTTATGATATGGTAATATAACGACTAGCTGGTGCTTAGATAAAAGGTTTATGTGACCTCGGAGGCAATTGAACTCGGAGGAAAATTATATATGTGTATTTTAAGGGTATCCTAGTATTTAAAGTCATTTAAAATTAAATACTTCTTTAAAATTCCCCAATTAAAAAAGTTGCTTTAAAACATTAAATGTAAACCCATCTTAGGAATCCCTTTCTTATTAACTGAATTGCATTTTTTCCCGTGTACCGACAAGACCCTCGCCTCGCACAATTTTCGTAATGCAGTGGCCAAAGTTTTTGCTATTTTATATTAATTTCGCAGGCTCTGCAAGGCGCCCTGACCTCGTCGCGCCCTTGAGCTACGCCGACTACTCGCTGATGTCGACCGTCGGCTGTCGGCTACCCGCCTGCTGCATAATTAAAATGGCAGTTCAATCCTAAGCACAGTCAGCAGACTGGCACTGGCACTGGCCTGGCACTGGCAGTGGCAAAAAGCAGCTGCCAGCCTTCAAGCCCGTTCACACCAGCTCTAGACCGAGTTTACAAAAGGCTCAAATTATCCGCTTAACGGTTGGGGATTAAAGCAAAACCTTTTAACCCCTTTGCGTTGGGCATACTTTCATGAATATGTAATAGGTTTCTTTCAATAAACAGTAATAATACCCTTTCAATTTGCTGATTTATCACATAAATTATTTGTGTTTTTATGCGAGGCCAATTGAAAAGATAGAGAAGGATGTTAATATGTTTCCATGAATTATAATTTACCACCAAAAATTGCTTTGATTTAGTTTAATTGAGAGTAATTACGGGGCATACATTTATTAATTTGCACTTTAAATTAAATGGTAATTACTTTAGTTTCCAGTTCGAATGTAATTTATTTTGCGTGAGCTTTATTAAATATAACACTTCCATTTACACTTAAATATTTTTAAAACTTTAAAAATCTCTGGGAAATTATCCCTTAATAGTTCCCTAGTTCCCAGTGTGAACCCTTCCCAAGAACGACAGTTGGCCGCCTGGCCAACAATTGTCTTTTTGCCCACAGGACGAACTTGGCTGCTTTTTGCTACTTGCGGGCACTTAACAGGCTCCCACGCTGCCGTCCCCCAAGTGGCATACGGAGTGCAGCTAATTGCTCTGCCCGGTGCCGCCCCCAACTTCGCACCCCCAAAAACCAATTAAGACGACGGGGGATAACGGCAGGGGTGGGGAAATCCAATGGTGCGAGCGCGTGATAAATCAAATTTGGTTGCCTTAACAATATTTGCACATACGACAGTGTGCGCAACACAACACAAATCAAATCAAATTAAAACATAAAGTCGGGCAGGCTCATGTTGCGGGGAACGTGAGGCGGTGGTGCCGGATAGGTGGGGGAGTAGGCTCCGGCAGATTGGGTGTCCTCTTTTATTATTCCATCCGCATGCAGCTGCCATGTTGAGGCAAGCGACGCGTTTATGACGCTGACAGAATTATGAGGCCTACATGCGTTGATTCCAGATTTCCGATGCCGTGCCACGAGGGTCCTTTAAATATTTTTACGCAGATAAACTAAACTGTAAGCCCGCGCGCCAACCAGCAAATGGATTTTCAGCACAAAAAAGGAATCACAAAATCGCAAAACGTGCTTCACATACCCCGGACCTACAGAAGGGACGAGCGCAGATCAGTTCGGGCTCATCATAAATACATCAGGGGGAGTAGAGAGTCGGGCCTGTCGCTGGCACACTTGAGACTGGAGGTGGAGTCGGAGCTGAAACTGGAGTTGATGCTGCGTCACCACCTGTCTGTGGCAGCATGTCACGCGACCTGTCGAGCGCGCAAAAGCTGACATTTTTATTAAAATATTACCAGGGTCTCAGGGCCCTAACCGAGGGAAAACGAAAACGAGCAGCAGCGGCAGCCCGGGAATTGTTCTCGCTAATTTCGGTTTTGTTTGATTCGGCTGGCAATCATGTTGCCCGTTTGTGGTAGCCTTCCGTATCCATCCTCCATCCGCCGTCCTCATCATGATGATCTCTCTTCGGTGCACAAAAGACGACGGATAAGTGCTCCTTTGTGCACGTTTTGCACCTGCCTTTTGTTTGTCCCATCAATGGACAATCACCGCCCTCTGGGCTCCACAACGTCCAGCCGTCACAATCGTGTCTTTGGCACCCGCCTCCGACTTTCCCACGTCCCCATGTCAACCACTCCGGCTCCTTCTCGGCCAGACAACAACTGGGTTGAACAATAAAATTTTAATAAGCCTCAGCAGGACTGCCAACGAGTTCCAACTGCGCTGACTTACATACTGTCCTTTCGTTTGCTCCGGCCAGCGATGCTTTCTCGATTGGCCCCCGACAGTTTTCCCTTCCTTGTATCCTCGTGTCCCGTCCCCCTTGTTACATCCTGTCAATCGGTCCAAGTTTACGGAACCCTGTTGTTCGACATTGCTGCTGCTGTCCCACATTGCGTATGAGCAATGCGTCAAATTCGAACCATGTTGTTGCATATATGTGCACCTGGAGGGTTGAGGGTCTGGGGGTCACTCGTGTTTGACTTTTAATTAGCTGGGAACTTTCCAATCCTCAGAGCACTCTTGTGTATACAGTTTTCCTCAGGCCATAACTCTGGAAGTGCTTTAAAGTAAGCTCGAAGGGAAAAACACCTAAAAGCACAGTCACAGTCATGATTCAGGGGTGGAGTTAAGGGGATTATAAGGCGGATACACCTGCAATTAACTACGGAAACAGAACCCCACCCTTACTGCACTTAATTTAAGTTCCCAGCCCGAACAAAAACGTAGCTCGGATTTGAATCTATTATTATTCCTCTACGAAAAGCCCCCCGAAAACCCATTTACTGGCTACGCTCCTAATCCGTTCATGGCCTACGCACACCCCTGTGACATATTTGGTTTGCCAGCTTGATGTATAAATAAAAAATCAAGCGTGACGAACAAATTCATGCAAAGTAAATTTTCATGTTCCCGCCAGCCGGCAAATAAAAAAGCTCCCAAGCAGGACTGGAGTGGCTATGGATTCCGGAGCCAGAGCCGGAGCCGGAGCCTAAGCCTAGGCCCATATATATTGTGTGTGGCAGTAACACCTAGCCATGTGTGAGTGGGTTTGCTGGGTGTTTTGTGCATAAGTACCGCACACCACACACCCACTCAGTTGCGGGATAAATTGGTGCTGGTAGGAAACCTTAAAATCAATTGAAAGCCTAATGCTCTTTTTTGACAAAATACTGTATTTAAGGTGAGAGATATATTTCGGAATACAAAGACTGGTTTTCTGTAGTAGAGTCTCCAGAAAAAATTGGGTTTTAAATATTTCTCTGTACCTTAAAGCTGGTTTGAAGTTTAGGGAAATTCCTCGTGGCAAACTTTCGTGTAAAATCACTTGGAAACCCTTCCCTTTCTTTTTTTAAGAGCATAATAAATAGGCATAAAAGAATGAAACATTTTTAGGGACTCTATTAATTATTAAACTCTTAAAATCATCAGCCGAGAGCACATAGAAATTCGACCTTGTCGAATACATTTTCCTGCTGTCTGATTGCCAATGCAAACAATTCCATATGCCGTCCATGTTCCTATTTGCTTTGCCGATTCCAGATATTTTCTTTTTTGTTTCATTTTGCACTCTCAACCCGGAGTGCCGAACCCTGCCCCGATTTCCGCACACACGCGCCCAGCTGACGCAGCGCAAATCAATCAAATCAAAGTGGAGTTGTTTGATTCATTGTCGGTTCTCCTGGCAGGGAGCGGCGGATGGTTTCCGGCTTTGCGGTGGCGGCGACGAAGGCAAAGGCATCGGCGACGGCGGCAAGAAAATCAGAAGAAAATGCAATACAATGAAGAACAAATACGGGCGCAGACAAAGAGCAAACACGCACACTCGCTCACATAATACAAAGTGGCATAAACTAACTAAATAACAGTAACAATAACTTAAGTGTATTTGTGTATTAGTGAGGGCATCGCTTGCTCTCTGGCTATCTCGACTGTCCGCCTTCCCTGCCCAGCGTGCCGCAGCTTTTTCCAGCTTTCCCCCGCTTTTCCACTCTACCCCTCAATGGACTCCTCCATTCTCTTCCACCAGATCTTGGGGCGACTGTTGCAAAGTTTTTATTTATACACACGTTCCGTGTTCAGCAACGGCATTGGGAATGGCTACGTTTCGTTCCATTCGTTTGTTTGTTTGTTTATTTGTCATTTGCTTTGTTCCGTGCGCTGGCAATCTATGCCACTGCGGCCATGCCCCTAAATTGACTGGCCAGGCAGTCGGCACAATATACACCCTGAGAAAAGAGGATACAAAAAGGATCTATTTAAATATAGGCTCATATTTTAATGAGCAAAAACTACCTCGGATTTCACTGTCATTTGATTTGTTTGTGCATTTTCCACTTAATTTAAAGGGTTTTTATATTTCTTGTTACTTTCTTTACTTTCTTTACATTTTATACCCAATATTTATGAAAACATCACGAATTAAATAACACATTTATATTTGTGAACATGTATGTAATATATAAATACTTAAAAGCCTTCAAGAAATATTAAATTAATCAAAAAATAAAGAGAAACATTGAATACGAATTTAAAATCATAAGTAAATATATTAATGTATGGCAGCACTTTATTTAATTAATTTATTTGATTTATTTTCAACAGAACTTTAATACTGGAATAAAAAATATTATATAAAACCCTGATAGATTTAAAATACACCGCTGGGCGCTTGTTTTTTAGCTCCCCAAATGTATTAATCGCACTTAATCGACTTTTTTCGCCCTGTATCGTGGTTGGGGCGGGATAAAGCTGGAAAAAAGAAATCCCGTACAATTGTTGAAGCGCACGTACCGCACTCACACCCCGGCACACTGGCAGTGAGCCTGGTCATGGGGACCACATGTCGTATACGTAACGTGGGGCATATCTCTCACCGTGGCGTCCCCCCCACCGGTTTGCGTTTGCAATCAGCCGCAGTGAGTGGCCGCGCGGCCAGGCGACAAGTGCCCACACACACGCTGGGACACACAACACACACACAGAGCACACTGGGAACACTGGAGTCACACACAAGTTTCGATACTTTTAATTATTGCGTACATGACCGTAACGATGTAGCCGGACTTT